>JAODAL010056964.1:0-22968 GCA_025379985.1 Phyllomedusa bahiana
ATACCCCGCTAGCAAGTAAACCTGGGTAGCCTATGCCGCAGCAATCCATCCCCTTTGGGGGGTCGGGTAATCCCGGGGGGTACTTAGACTCCGCTCCTCCCTGGTGTGGCTAAACTATTATCGCTTGCGGGGGTCCAGCGAATCCCCCGAACCCTTACAGTACAATCTGGCCATGGATTCCGCCAGGGTACATCTGCCCGAACTCCGGGACATTACGACGGCCATTGCACAGCAGAGCCCGTTTTTGACCAGCTCTCGCCTGAACGAACCTTGTAGCCCGTCTCACCTGCCTGCCGGCGTGCTCTCGCCATGCCAGCACCACTTGCTCCTGCAGCCATGGCTCCACCTGTTCCAGCACCAGGACCTTCTCTGCATCTGCCGCTCCCTTCACGCTACGATGGAGACCCAATGAAGTGGAGGGGCTTCAACAGTCATTGCTCAATCCACATTGAGATGTTGGGGCATCAATTCCCTACCGAGCGGGCTGAGGTGGCCTTCATAATTAGCCTCCTAACGGGCGAAGCTCTGCCTGGGCATCCGCTATGGGACCGGGGAGATCCTCTGGCAGCGAACCCTCCAAGCTTTCCTTCGGGGTTCCGCACTTCCTTCGAGGAACCTGGCCACACCTCCTCCGCAGCTGCAGCTCTGCTCCGTCTCCATCAGGGCGACTTTACGGTGGGTCAGTACTCCGTGCAGTTCTGCACCCTAGCCTCTAAACTGGACTGGAACAACGAGGCGCTGGTGGAAACCTTCTGGCAAGGCCTCTCCGGGCGCATTAAAGACGAGCTCGCTGGTCGGGACCTGCCATCCACTCTGGACGAATTGATTCGGTTGGCCACCCGAATCAACATACGGTTCACTGAGAGACAACAAGAGATTCGCCGCCAATGGGAAGTCACCCGGCTACCTCGTCTGGCTCCCGTTTTTCAATGACCTCAACTTCCTCCGCCAATGGTTCCTGTGGACGAAGCCATGCAGGTCGAGAGAGCCCACCTGACCCAGGAAGAACGCTCGCAGCTATGCTTTTACTGTGGCGGTTCTGGCCACTTCATTGGCGACTGTCCGGTACGTCTGGAAAACTCCCGCACCTAGGGCTCGCAGGAGAGGCATCCCTAGGTTCATGCAGCCTCCCCATCTGACCATTCCCGTGCTCTGTGGAATTTTGCCGACAGCACCTTCCAACCCCACCACCTTCCTTGATTCGGGGTCCGCTGGAAATTTTATCACCAGCGGTGGTATCCAAGTTTTTTTCGTGTTGAGCCCATGGTTCGTCTCCTCTGTCAGTGGCGAATGTCTCAAGGATGCTATTGGGGGCTTTCTGCATTGCGCCTCTCACCTTGCAGATAGGCGCTCTACACAAAGAGACTCTGAAACTTCTCATTCTGCCTCGCTCCTCTTCTGATATCCTCCTGGGCCTTCCGTGGTTGCAAGAGCATGCTCTTACTCTGGACTGGAACACTGGCGACATTGTCCGTTGGGGACCCGCGTGCCACTCGCGTTGCCTCTCTGTACTTCGTCCTGCTCCATATTCTGCCTCTATTAAGCCTACAAAGCCTCTGCCAGGTCTGCCCACTCCTTACCAGGACTTTGCCGACGTCTTTTCCGAAAGACAGGCCAAAACTCTTCCTCCGAAACGGCCGTTCGACTGTCCTATTGACCTGAAAACCCAGTACTAACTCCTCCTCGAGGCAGAGTCTACCCTCTTTCTGCCCCAGAAACCAAGGCAATGTCGGAGTATATTCAGGAGAATCTCCATAAAGGCTTTATACATAAGTCCTCTTCGCCTGCGGGGGCTGGATTCTTCTTTGTCGAAAAAAAGATGGGGCTTTTCCGGCCCTGTATCGATTATCGTGGACTAAATAAAATCACCATAAAAAAATCGATACCCCCTGCCTTTGATCTCTGAACTGTTTGATCATCTACGGGGCGTAATTTTTGTTTCCAAGTTGGATTTACGCGGAGCTTACAACTTGATTCGTATCCGGGAAGGCGATGAATGGAAGACGGCCTTTAATACCTGTGATTGGGCCACCTTCGAATATCTAGTCTTGCCAAATTTGGGGCCTTTGCAACGCTCCCGGTGGTATTCCAGAACTTCGTCAACGATTCTTCCGCGACCTTCTCTAAAGTCTGTGTCATTGTCTCTCTGGGATGACATTTTGATCTTCTCTCCAGATCTAGAGACTCACCGCCACCCAGTCCGCCAGGTGCTCAGGAAGTCTTTCCCCACCACACAGCTTTATGCCAAACTGGAGAAATGAATGTTTGAACGCACCTCACTGCCCTTCTTAGGGTACATTGTTTCGGAACAAGATCTCCAGATGCATCCTTCAAAGCTTTCAGCGGTCCTGAAGTGGCCCCGACCGGTGGGTCTCCGGTCCATTCAGCGCTTCTTGGGGTTCGCTAACTATTACAAAGGGAGTTTATCCCGCAATTCCCACGCTGGTGGCCCTCACCAAGAAAAAATGCTAACCCCAAAATCCTGGCCTCCCCGAAGCCCCGGAAGCCTTTTAAATCGGGCTGAAAGCAGCATTCGCTTCGGCTCCTGTTCTGTCTCGCCCGGACCCACAGCGTCCATTTGTCCTAGAAGTAGACGCTTCCTCAGTAGGTGCCGGCGCTGTCCTTCTTCAAAAGTAGTCCTCTGGGAGGTTGCGTACTTGTGGCTTCTTTTCCAAGACCTTCACTCCTGCTGAAACGAAACTACACAATCGGTGATCGTGAACTACTTGGCCATAAAAATTAGCCCTTGGAAGAATGGCGACACTGCTGGAGGGGGGTCGCCCATCCCTTGAGATCTTCACCGATCACAAAAATCTCATGCATCTCCAATCTGCTCAGCGTTTTGGAAAAACCTCGGGAAGCCAGGGGGGTCGCCCCTTCTTCAAACCCCCCTTTAACCTCCTCCTTCACTTTTTGGCCTTTTCCGAAAAAAAACGTCCCGGACATGTTTGGGGCCCTTGACCCCTCTGCAGCAAATTTTTTCCCTTTTGAATGGGTCCTCCCCGGGGGCTTTCCCGTGGAAACCCTTTAACATCTACCCCGGGAAGACCCCACCCCTCCCGTCCTGCCCATGCCCGGGCCCCGGAAAACCTTAAGTGGGGGGCATTCCCCTCACAAGGGGGGCCCCTCCCGGGGGCCACAAGTCTTACAATTGATTTCATGCTACTATTGGGGGCCCACTCCCCGCTCAGGACGTTAGAGACTTTTTTCTGGGGCCCTTTCCCCCTGTGCCCGTAAAAAAGCCCCCTCGTTCCCCAGGGCCCGCGGGGTTCTTCAGGGCCCCTCCCCGGGGCCTTAAAAAGGGCCTTTTGGGCCCATATTTTCTATGGATTTTGGGTTTCTACCTCCCGGCCTCCCCTGGAAACCCCTGCATCTTGGGGGGTGACTGAAAAATTTTCCCAAAAATGGGCCCTTTTTTTCCCCCGCCTGGGTTTCCCCTTTCCCCCAGCTTTGGCCCGCACCCTTTTTCCACCCCATTTTTTTTGGCTTTCACGGTCTCCCATTGCATTTTGGGTTTTAGATAGGGGATTCCCGTTTTTTGGGCAAAAAAATTTTTGGGGGGTTCTGTGTGCCATTTGCAGGTTCAGCTGGACTTCTCGTCTGAAAATCACCCTCCAAAACCCAATGGGGGCAGGTAAGAGAGAAACCCAAGTTTTAGGTACCTATTTATTTTTTTTGGTCCCCCCCTCAGGATAACTGGTCTGATTTTCCTCCCCTGGGGAGAATTTTTTTATAATTCCCCTTTGGGTTTAGAGTCTGGGTGGAGCCTTTTCCCTTTTTTTTTGGTTTGGGTAAATCCCCCCCCCCGCCTCTCCCCCTTTGGGAAACTCATTCCCGGTTTCCTTTTCCCCTTGATGCCCAAAACGGGACTCAAAAAGGACTTTGGGGAAGTCCCCACGACAGGCCCTTCTACGGGTCTCCGCTTTGGCCACCCCCAAGGCGCAGGGGGACAGGTAAACCGGAGACCGCCCCCATATTTTAAGCCCGGGGGGGTAGGGGTTTGGGTTTTCCCCGCCCCAAATACATTCGGGTTAAGGTGCCCCCGTTATAAGATTGGCCCTAAGTGTTTGGGGGCCTTTTTTGGTATTCGGCAAATAAACCCGGGGTTTTAAAAAGCCGTTTCCTTTCCCCCTCTGCGATCCCCAACCCTTTAAATTTTCTTTTCCTCAAAAACCGGTTTGGGGCTGGGAAACGCTTTTCCCCGGGGAACTTTTCTCCCCCTTCTTTTTTTTGTGGGCCAAAAGTGATAAATCTTTTAGGTCAAGGAGGGGCTGGGAGAAAAGACGTGAGGGGGGAAACGGTTTTTTCTTTTAAAAATTGGAAAAGGGGGGCGGGGCCCCAGGAGTGTTGTGGGAAAATTCGAGGGGCAAACGTTTGCCTGGGCCTCCCTCTAAGTTCCAAAAAAAAAGGAGGAGACCTAAGGGGGGGTACTGTCAGGGGGCTGGCGCGGGGGGCCATTGCCCCCTAAAAGGCCGCCCTCCTCCCCCCAGGGGGGGCCGGGGGGGGTGCCTCGGCTACCCGCGACCATCCCCCCGCCACCCCAGGTCCGGTGCCGACCCCCTTAACCCGTCCCCTCCCGGTTTTACGCTTTCTCCTGCCTGTCCCGGCCCCCCGCGCGCCAACCGCTCCCCCAGGGCGCTCCGGCCCCGCCCGGGGGTCTGGATTTTAAAAGGGGGAGACGCCGGTAATTGGATCAAATTTTCCCGGGTTGCTGGGGGGCCCCAAAATAAAGGGAAAACCCCCCAAAACTCTCTGCCAGATTGTTGGGTGTGCGTTTTGCCTTGGTTTTTTAAATGTTGGAAAATCCTGTCTTTATTAACCCTGTACCCGTCCGTTCCGGTCGTTTCCTGACCTTTTCCTGTTTTGGCCCCCTGCCCGACCCTTTTTTCCCGTCCCCTGACCCGAATCTCTGCCGCCTCCCCGACCCCCTGCCTGTCCCCCACTAAGCCTTGGATTCCGATTTTTGTAAACCTCGCAGCCCCTCCCCGGGGGGCCATCGCAAGCAAGTCACGTCAGGGGGGAACGACCTGGGGCCACACGCCGCAGGAGGGCCACCCGCCCTTTTCGGCGGGCTCTGGTGAAAACCGGGGGGGTACTTAGTCCCGCAGCCCCGGCTGGCTTAACTATATCGCCCTTTGGGGGGGTCCCGCCCAATCACCCCAACCCTTAATTTTCCCCATCCCTTTATTTCCCCCCTTTAAAAACCCTTTTTTTCCGCCCCCTTTTATTTAGAAAACCAAACTCACTTTTTACTTTTCCCCGCCCAAAATTCCAACGGATTCCTCCTTTACCACATATTCCCCTCTTTTCCAAGTTTGTCTATTCTCCTCCTGATTCTACTATCTCTGCCCCGTCATTACTATTTCTTCTCTGGCCCCGCTCTCTGTCCGTGCCCCATGTACACCCCTATCAGCGCATGGGTGTATACCCTGTGCACACCATATAGACTCTCTGCTTGCTTCTCCCGATGCGATTGTGCAGGTGCAGGTTATTGCAGAGTACGCACCTACATCAGCTGTTCATGTCAAAGTTGTCGGCGCATCTCCATTGACAACGGATACTTCATTCTTTTCTCCTGCAGTCCACCACCACCAGGTGTCTTCCCTCTGCTCCTGCCTGCATTGCACTTTATTCTACCATTGGCCCATATCAGTTTTGTCTCTTATTCCCCTCTTTTTATTCTTCTAGCCCCTTAGCTCTGCCCCTGGATTTTAGGTGGGACTGCCACATTGATATCTACCTTTGCCACATCACAGGTATTTATTAACCCCTTTATTACCCTGCCATTCCCCTTGGTTATTACTATAGCCTCATATTTTTCTCTCCAGAGCCAGACCATACTGCTCTGAAACACACTGCTTCCATGGGATGCTCCCATGATCAGTATGTGATTTATGTCATATTGATACCTATCCACTTCGCCCCTATTTCCCTATTTTATACTATCTCCTACTGCCCCACTCTCCAAGTTTGTGTGTTCAATGCTCTTGCCATTACACTCATTTGCCTTATACCTGCTGGTCTTCTTCCCCTCTTCCTTCCCCCCTCTGGATTTTTCCTTTCTCCTCTTATTCCCAGTAGACATATTTGGGCATCCTCTTATCCTATTCTCCCTACTCCCTATAACTCTTTTACCCTTACAATTTTCAATCCCTCTTGTATCCTCTTGATATCTATTTATCTATACCCTTTACTCCCTCTCTCTTTTGTACTCTTCTCTCCTTTTCTTATTTTGGTCTTCTCTTTCCACCTCTTATCTCTATGCTCTAGATTTGGTCATTGCTCGTAACCTATTGTATTTTGTTTACTTTAAAGATGGCACTTGACAAAGGCGATACTTGACATCCTGCATCAATTCTTTCGACATTTGTTTCATTTAGTAGTTATGCAGTAATCTGGACCAATATATACTATGTATATTGTGACGACTCGCTTTCGTCTGGACACCCTCATGGGGCGTCCTGGGGGTATTTTCGCTTGGATCTTGGATTGCCGTCCTTGTTAGAATGATCTTGGCACAAAATCTTCCAACACGGAGCAATGTTTCAAACTGGCCTCAGCCAGCTGTATTGAGGCACACAGTATACAGGAAAAAAAAACAACCCGTAAAAATAAATCCTCAGCCGTCTGGCCACTAGCTCACACACAGAGTCCCTCTCTATCCAGAGGTCCGTGCCTATCGCAAAGCACCTCAAAATTACAGTGCTTACTGTATATCAGGCTTCCCTATAGCCTCTGGGGACCAGAGCTCTCTCCTCAGCTCTACTGCTCCAAATGTCCTGGTGGCAACCACGCCCCCTATCACCTGCAAGCACAGGCCTTTAATAGGCCTACAGAGGTCTGCACAAAACGTGTCCTGGAACGTGGGAACAGCCACCAACCCATCTGCAGCTGTTTCAGGAAAGCCAGCCAATAATGGCTGGACATCAACCGTACTACATGCAGCTGTCAGCAACCTATTGTCCCCCACCAAGACCAGGTCCTTGGTGGCACATTTCTAGGAGGAATCCTGACGTACGCCACATGATGGCAGCACCATGCGACCGCATAAGGTCGCTCTGCCACATATCCCTCCCCCCGTTGATAAAGGCCGTAGTCCTAGATCACCCTGCACAACCCTTCCTCCGGGGTCAAAGCTCCTACTTTGGGGCAACATCTTCCCTACATCTTCAGAGGCGGTGACAACATTGTTCACATACAGCTCAGCTGTGGACTCACACCCAGCACTCACACAATGGGCCACAAGGATGTCATCACATTCAGCCCGCATGCCGACATTCACAGGGTTCCTACTGACAACCTCCATACTAGCGCTATCCAACCCAGTAGCCTTTTGCTACCTATAAACTACCTTGTCCATGTGTCCACTTGGCTGTGTCTTCACTATTTTGGGTCTCAGATAGCAGAAGCAAACACACTAGCATCACTGGAAGCAGTAATGACAACA
The DNA here is from genome assembly GCA_025379985.1 of Phyllomedusa bahiana. Taxonomy (NCBI): domain Eukaryota; kingdom Metazoa; phylum Chordata; class Amphibia; order Anura; family Hylidae; genus Phyllomedusa; species Phyllomedusa bahiana. The sequence continues at coordinate 7,448 of JAODAL010056964.1, forward strand.
CACCTCTCAGGGTCGCTTTCCACCATGGCCCCTAGGGACGCACCTGAGCCAAAACCTACTACCTCTTGGTCTGTAGGATCATAATGAGACCCAAACTTCTCTTCATCGCCAGGCCTCTGCTCCCCACTGACCATCTCCTGTCTCTTAGGGTCAGATACAGCCTCAAATTTCTGTGGACCCTGAAGCTCCGCCTCTTGGCAACTAGCTGTCACTCGGTTCCTACCAGAGGAAATCTGGTCTACCTCACTGACCACCTCAGTGATGATACCCCCCCACTGCAGTAGGATCGACTGTGGCACAATGTACCTCTGTGCCACCCTTAACCTGTAGGTCAATAATAACATCATTATTGAAGACAATCGCAACATCAAGGAAAACCCTGCCGATGACCTCAGCCTCCTTACCAGGTGAGTTTCTAATGTTTGAGGACTCACTCGTCCCTCCATATACCTGACTAACAGCAGTGGGAAGACCACCTTCATGGCCTGTTTCCGTTTTTTCATGCAATAATCTTGCAGACTACGGGGTCACTGGCCCAATGAGTTATGCCCCACGGAAATTGACTTGTGGTGCCCCATTGAGGGGGCTTATATTGCACAAAGGGGGCCCATGCCAGTTTGCTCTGAAATCAGGACCCCCCAGTACAGAGAAACTTTCCCCTGTGCCGTTTCCACCTGCTCCTTTAGCAGAAACCCGGGCACAATGGGGAAAGGTTTTTTCCTTCCACCCCCCAAAACCTTTTTTAAGGGGGAAAACTCCAGTTTAAAATCTGGGTCACTCCTATATTTTCCCCTATCAAGGTTATACCATGCACTAAGTCACTAGCACCGGGCAAAACCCCTTTGGTTCTCCAATAAAACCCCAAACTGGCTGTGTTACATTAGTCAATCATCCCTTCTCAACACCATGGGGAAATATCTGGCTGAAAAATCCCCCTTACAAGGCATCACCACCCCAGGAATAACTCCTTTTCCATCTGGGTTTTAAAACAGCCCCTTCCCCCTCACGGTTTTTAAAGCACACACCCCCCTTTTGTGGGTCAGAGTTCACCTTTCTTTCACTGCGTTTTTGTGACCATGCGTAAAGGCATGGAAATTGGGGACATGGAGCAAGTGACATCAGCTGGACTACAGGTCCCACAAACCCACCTCTTCTTTCCCCGCAGTGCCACAAGCGGGATTTCCATCACGGGCCCCCCTTCCCGGGAAATGACAACCGACCCTGCACAAAGATCTGCCTCGGCACTGTTTTCTTACACAGGTATCTTCATCCTCTCTGAGGGTCACCCATCATGCATACACCTTACAGGGGGGACACACCCTCAAAAATAGTCTCCTCACACATTGGGGAAAGGCAATCTTCCCGGGTTTTCCTTTTCCCTTTCCAGACAACACATGAAAGATGCTCCTCTCTGGCCCAACAACAGTAAACAGAATGTGCTAAAATCAGGGCAGTATTACCTGCAACTTCCGCTACATGGGTACACACAGTTTGCGGGGGTCACTGTTAAAATTTTGAACTGGACCAACACTTCACACACGCGAGGCATCATGTTCACAGGTTTTCCAACAGGAGATGCGATGACATCTTGCAAAGGGGGCAACCACATTAGCTCCCTGAGCCTGTAGTGTTAAACCTAATGCCAACTCTCCGTTTTTGGCGGGGGGTCCCGCTATTGGGGTCCCCCCCCCCCCAGGGGGTTGGCATCCTCCCCCGCCCCCGGGCGGGGGGGGGGGGGGTTCTTTAAATGGCCGCGGCGACAGAGAGCGCTGGTGCGCTTTTTTTGGCGCCGCCCCCCTTCCCAGGGGGGTAAAGCGGGGAGGGTCCGCCCCCCCGCCCGGAGTCCCTGAGCAGGGGGGAGGCAGGAGGGAGCGCTCCCTCCTGCCTCCCCCCTGTTTTGTCGGCGCCGCTGTCCCCATACCACATGTCGCTCACGGGGAAGTGACGCCGGTGACCATTCCCCTGTGAACTGTGAGGAATGTCCGGGCGGCCGCTCTGGGGGAGCCTGGTCAGGTAATGGATTTATTTTTTTTTTTTTATTTTTTGGGGGGGCATGCTGGCACAATGGGGGGTTTTACGGGCTAAAAAAGGGGGGTTACCTGGCTAAATGGGGGTTCCCTGCTACAAGGGGGGCAATCCTGGAACAGAGGGGGCAACCTGGCAAAAAATTTTGGGGGACTCCCTGGTAACAAGGGGACCTACCTGGTAAAATGGGGGGCTCCCTCTACAATGGGGGGTCTCCCTAGAACAAGGGGGCAATACTGGCAACAGAGGGGGCATACCGGCAAACAATGGGGCATACTGGTAAAAAGGGGGGCATCCCTGTCTGTAAAACCTTGTTTAAAGGGTCGTTTGTGATTTGGGTCGCAGTGCCCTGGTTCAAGTGCATGTTCGAAGTGGCGACTTAAAACCAGAACCATTATGCAGCTCATAAATTTTCCCCCTTACCTTCTGATCTGATCAACCCTTTTTTCATTCCAGGATGTATCCATCTTGTGAATACAACCCCATCTAGAACTCTGTGTTTTCCCAAATACTGTAGTGTAGTATCCATTTGTGAACTCAACCCCCATCAGCAACTCTGTGTTTCTAAATATGTATGTGTATGTACCCATCTTGGAACTACAACCCCCATTGCAACTCTGTGTTTTAAATTTTCGTACTTTTGTATGTATCCTCTTGGAACTCAACCCCCATCTAGCAACCCCTGTGGTTCTCAATACTGTACTGGTATGTATCATTTTGAACTACCCCCCCATCTAGCAACCCCGGGGGTTTTTCCCAATACTGTATGTGTATGTATCCTCTTGTGAACAAACCCCCCCCATCTACAACCCCTGGTTTTCCCAATATGTCTGTTAGTATCCTTTGTGAACTAAAACCCCCCATTTGCAATCCTGGTGTTCTCAAAACTGTACTGTGTTGTACCATTTGGAATAAAACCCCCCATCTAGCAACCCCGTGTGTTCCAAATACTGTACTTGTTTTATCCATTTTGTGAACTAAACCCCCATTGCAATCCTGTGTGTTCTCTCTGTACTGGTTGTATCCATCTTGTGAACTACAACCCCATCAGAAACTCCTGGTGTTCCTTTGTGTGTTTCCTTTTTTTATAATTTGTTTTCCCCACACTGTCACCTCCCCACCCCCCCCCCCTGCGGTTTTTGTTTGACCCAGCACTGCTACCTTGTTATTGACTTCCTAGTTTTCCCCTCCTTTGCTAATTAACGGTCGACCCCTCCCATCTCCTGTTCCCCTTTTGATTGTCTGATCTGAATTTTCGTCTGTATAAATCCATGCTTAAGGGTCCCCCCCCCTTTTGTGCTTGTTGCATGCCCATGGTTCCAAGTCCCTGTTCGAAGGGAGACTTAAAACCGATTAAACAAGACTGAAAAGGTGGCAAGGAACACCCCCTCTTATTCTTTACGCATTACCTAAAAAACCTATCTCCCCCCCATGCTTTCCTTTCCCCTGCTTATTCAACCCCCTTTTTCCTAAAATTTAATTGCCTATCCCCAACCCCCCTTTGCTGGGCAATGATTTTTTAATCTCCCCCTGCATTTTCCCCTTCTAACGGCTGCCCCCAACCCCTTTTTTCCCACCATAAACCCCCCCGCACCAAACACCCCCAAGAAAATTTCAGTCTTCCTACTCCCCCCTCCCACCCTTCATGTGCTCCTGGCGCTGGGGATTTTCCCCTAACCCGGGCCCCCTCAGCCATTAAACTTTTGTCTCTGCATTTCCAACAGATCCACCCCAAAAAACTCTGTAAACCCTTCAACCTTAAACACTTCCCTTGACCCCAGCCACCCTTCTCTCTCCCTGGAGCTTCTGGAACCCACAGTCTGTATGAACAAACCTCCTACATACAGCCCTATTCACTCTCACAAATTATTTTTCCCTTTGGGGTCTAACAGAAACCTGGCTGCCCCCCTCTCACTGTCCCCCCTGCCGCACTCCCCTTTGGCGGTCTAACTTCCCTTTTTCCACGCCCTGGTAACGACATGGAGGAGGTGTTGGCCTTCTCATCGTACCTGCTCGTTTGTCCCATTCCTCCTCTACCCCCCCTTCCCTTCCCTCCTTTGGGTGCATTTTCCCCATCTACTCCCCCCCAACCCGAAAGGGGTGTGGTCTATGTCCCCCGGCCCCCGCCCCCGCCTTCTCGACCCTTCTCTTCCCGGCTTCCCACTTTTTTTCCCCTGACATCCTCAATTGCATGGGGATTTTTTAAATCCAATTGATGAACCTCCCTGTGCCCGCAAATCCTTCACTTGCCTTCCTTTGGGGCCCTCACGGGGACCTCTGGATCCCCCCACAGGTGGACCACATGGACCTCATCTTTTCCCCCCTCTGCCCCTATTGACATTCAAACTTCCCCCACCCCATATCTGACCATAACCTGATTCCTTTTCCACCGCTCCCCCCACTGCTCCTCCGTCTAATCAGGCACCCCCACGGAATTACAAAAAACCCCAAACCCCGCTCTCTCTGACTCTCTCGCACCCTTTTCTTCCATACCTAATTGACAAACCCCGACACAGCCCTGCTTTTTCAACAAACATCCCACCACCCTTGACTCGTCCTCCCTACACACAAAAGAACCCGCACTCAACAGCAAACCCCGGCACACCCTCCACTAAACAACGAGGCGGCTTCCAAATTGTGAAACGGTGGAAGAAAACCCCTCCACCGACGACTTCACCCCTACAAAAAAATCGTAAACCTTTTTAAAATGCATCAGTACCCCCAAACAGGATATTCCCCTTCATGCCCCCTTTTCTCCAAAAACCCCGACATTTATTCAAACACCTTCAATCTTCCTTCCCCCCGCACCTCCTCCCCCTTCTTCCCCATCAGCGGACGATTTTGCAACTTTTCTTTTTTAAAAAAATAACCCCCATCAGAGGAAGCTTCACCCTCAGTCCCCACACCCACCTCTATACCCCCACCCTCGCCATCACTACCCACCCTGACAAGTCCCCCGTGAACACTTCCAAAACCGCTTTCCCCTGTTAGTATGATACCTTCCCTCTAGGTCCCCAAACCAACCTCCTACCGTAACCTGCCCCCGCCCTCCTACCCATCCCGACCCCCCTGTTTTTTCCCAGCCCCTCACCCACTTTTCAATCTATCATTAAAATCTGGATCTTCCCCTTCCCCTTTTTAACCGCGACCATCAACCTTCCCTTAAAAAAATCTCTCGACCCCTCCCATGTCCCTAATTCCCTTTCATGCTCCCTTTTGCATCCAAAAATCCTCGGCAGCCGTTATCTTTAGCTGTCCCCACCCCTCCTCCCAATCCTCCCTTACCCATCCAAACAGGCTTCCGACCCAACCTCCCCTGAAACTGCCCTAACCAAGGTCCCAACGACCTAGTAATGTAAAGCCCCCGCCATACTCCGTCCTTTTCCTCCCAGGGCCTTCCCTGCCTTTGACACGTCGACCACTCCTCCCGCTACAAATCCCCTCCTCCCCCCGTATCCGGCCTGGCTCTCTCCGGATCTTTATACCTCCCTTTAACGGGCATTGTGTCTCTCATCCTCACCCCCTCCCCCCCCCCGCTCTTGTTGGTGTCCCTCAGGGTCTGTCCCGGGCCACCCTCTCTTTTCACTCTTTGGGCTGGGTCAGCCAAAAGCCCACGGCTTTAACTTCCCCGTCGCGGACGACACCCAGCTTTATTTCTGGGCCTGACATTAAAATCCCTTCTCTCCCGGATCCAAAATGCCTATATCCATTTCCTCTTCTTCTCCTCCGTCGCTTAAAAATAAATGTAGTAAAAAGAATTCATCGTTTCCCCCGTCCCTCTTTACCCTCCCCCGACTTCTATCCTGTTTTTGGCCACACCCTCTCACCGCTCCACAAAGTCCCCTGGGGCCTTGGGGGTTAAATTTGATCTCTTTATCCTTCAAACCATTTTCCCAAACCCTCACCCCTGCCTGCCGCCCCCCCCTGAAAATATTTCACGCATCCCCCATTCCCACTCTGACACTACTAAAAAAGCTGTCCCCGCCCTTTATCCCCCGCCTTTACTACTGCAACATCCCTTCTCTGTGGCCCCCCCATTTGCACCCTCGCTCCCCTCCAAACCCTCCTAAAACTTGGCCTGTCTGATTCACTCTCTCCTCGCATCCGCCCCTCCCCTCTGCCAATCCCTTCACTGGTACCATTGCCCCAAAGAATTAGTTCAAATTTTAAACCCCGCCTACAAGGCTCTCCATAACCCTCCAATAATTCTGCCCTAATTTCCAGATACCCCCTAGCAAACTCCCCCCCCACAGGACCTTTTCCTCTGTCCCCTTCTTTGCTCCTAATAACCCTCTCCAAGACTTCTCCCGTGCTTCCCCAACTTGGAATCCCTTTAAACCCAAAAATCAGACTTTCCAACTTTCACCAGTTTCAAAGCACCTAAAAACCCCTCTCTTAGGGTGCCCACAACCCACATAACCCCCCCACACTACACCCCCGCAAGCAGTCTGCCCCCACCCTTTTGTTCTCCCCCCTTTTTTTGTAGGTTTAAGCCCCCGCGGGCGGTCCTTTTCCCCTGTTTTTATTACTTCATTTTGTCACCATTGTATTTGTTCAATATTTGTTATGTATGTAATTCCCCTTAAATGTACAGCGCCCTGGAATTAATGGCGCTCTAAAATAAATAATAATAATAATAATACAATGGGGGGTCTACCTAGCTACAATGGGGCAATACCTGGCAACAGAGGGGGCACTACCTGGCTAACAATGGGGGCACTACCTGGCTAACAATGGGGGCACTACCGGGCTAACAAGGGGGGCACTCCCGGGCTAACAAGGGGGGCACTCCCTGGCTAACAATGGGGGCACTACCGGCTACAATGGGGGGCACTCCCTGCACCAAGGGAGGCACTCCCTGGCTACTAAAGGGGGTACTACCTGGCTACAATGGGGGTCTTCCTGGCACAATGGAGGCACTACTTGGCTAACGATGGGGGCACTACCTGGCTAACGATGGGGGCACTACTGGCTAAAAATGGGGGCACTACCTGGTAACAAGGGGGGCACTACCTGGCTAACGAGGGGGGCACTACCTGGCTACAGAGGGGCACTACCTGGCAAAAAATGGGGGCATCTACCTGGCAACAGAGGGGGCACTACCTGGAAAGCAATGGGGGAAATCTAGCTGGCCAACAGAGGGGGCACTACCTGGAAAACAATGGGGGCACTCCCTGGCAAACAATGGGGCACTACCTGGCAAACAATGGGGGCATCTACCTGGCTAACAAAGGGGGGCATCTACTGGCTACAAATTTGGCTCTCCCTGGCGCCAGAGAGGGCATCTACCTGCCTGTAGGGGAAACTACCTGGTTATGGGGGGTACTACCTGGCTATAAGGCATCTCCCTGGCTTTCTTCCAAAGCCGTTATGCAGTTAGGTGGAGTAGGTGTGGCTTTTTGAAGGGGCGTGGCATACCGTCAAGATGGGCGCCGCCCACTAATATCTCCTGCTTTTTCATTTTCAAAAGTTGGCAACTATGGTGTTAACACATGTCCCAGATTGTCATGCACCACAGGACCCACATTCTCTGCTATAGTCTCAGCACTGTTAATCATGACCCCTAGGGGTACATTTGAGCTTGTCTGCTCTACAGCTGGGGCTCTGCAAGACTTCAGGAGCTAGTTCACACTCTGCCTTTACTGCACGGCCTAGCCTGACAGCCATATAACCTCTAGGGGCAGACCTGAGCTGCTCTCTGCTAACAAGCAACCCTAGCCGCTTCTTAACTACAGGACACACATAAACCTGGAATTGACCTTGTGCCCCAGCTAACATCCCTCTTGCTGCAGGCTGTGTGCTAGCTAATGATTATACTTATATTTAACTCCATATTAGTATTTGCAATACACAGCATTTATAACACTGTAAGTAGCCGAGGTGTTACCAATCTCCCACAGAGCAACACAGTGAGGTAATGTTAGCACATGTTCCGAACGCTAGAGTTCATTAAGAGTTCAAAAATAAACCGTGTCCATGTCTCATTAACCCTCACCTCAGGACTTTTGAGATCACAACCTCTGGCTCCTCCCGGTCCATGCATCAGTCCCGCATACGTTTGTAGAGGGCCACCTTCCCAGGAAAAGTCACTTGCTTTTCCGATACCTTGGCCATTGTCCACAAATGCCCAAAATGTGGAAAGTCTCTGTGGAGTAGACAGCCGGACGGTAGGTTCGCACAAACCTTAAGCACTATAGCACAACAGTCCCCACAACAGGTGTCAAACCTCATTGGAAATCTGGTCTACACCTCTCTGGTCGGCGTTCCTCACAGCTGGTACGTGAAGTCCGGGTGCACTTTGGAGACATCCTGGTGACAATTCATGTCGACCCACAGTGGGAGATCATCCACCCGCGACCAATGCATCCGTGGTGACGACAGCTCCTCCTGCCAGACAGTGGTGGTTTCCTGCTGTCGAGGTTTGTTGCCCTTGGTAACAGCCGCATCCATACACCTCGGCAGCTCCACCTGGTCTTGAGTTAACCCACGCTGGTGAGGAACACATGGCTTTGCCTTTTGACTGCTCTTGGAAGGCTCACCTGCACGGTTCCCCGGGTTAACCTCATGCTAGGGCGGGATACCACGACTGGCGCTTGTCTTCTGGGAACACCTTCCCTAGGCCTTGAAGCCCCAGCCTATCTCTACTGACCCTCTGGGGGCTGGTTGAGCCGTCCTTCTCTTGGATACCTCTTATATGAAAATTATGCGGCCCGCAGCACAGGCCTTATGCTGCTGAGAATTAAGAGGCAGTTTGGCCATATCCTCCTTCATCAGGGCAATTGCCTGCTCGAAAAACTTAAGTTCTCCCATAGCAAGAAGAAATTTTTGGGCAGCAAGACAGTCACTTTACTGGGGTGTGCCTCTCTTCAGGGAATGCTTGCTCTCACAGAGCTAATATCCAGTCCTATGTAGACTGTAGCAGTCCTATGTAACCCGCCACTTGCGCCACTTTGTACACATCACAAGGCATTATGGGAAAGGAGCTGAGAAGCTCTAGTGCCCTTTTTTGGATGTAACAAATTCTCAATTTAGTTTTCACCCACTGGATCTTTGGAAAGCCAAGCCAGCATCACTCATCTGTATACAGCCGTTTCGGGGTTTTGCCCCTTGTCAGTACAGAGCAGAGCGAGTGGGGTGATGCTAGCTTGGTTTGATATGGATGCAATGAGTAGCTCAAGAAAGGGAACGCATCTCTACTTAGGGAAATCACCTATATAGTGTGGTGGAGATTTGAAATTCTGCCCTTTTTGACTCCCACGAAGCATCCTGCATATCACAAGGAATTATGGGAAAGGTCTGAAAGCTCACATAGCGCCCTCTTTTGGATGTAACAAATCCTCAATTTGCTTTTACGATCAACGGATTCTTTGGAAAGCAAGAAGGGATATTTACTCAAGCCAGCATCACTCACTGTATATCAGACGTTTTGCGCGGGGTTTCGCCCCTCGTCAGTACAGAGCAGAGCTATGCTAGCTGCTGAGTAGGAGGCAATGAGTAGCTCAGAAAGGGAATCTCTCTTTAGGGAAGCTCTATATAGGTGTGTGTAGAGTCGAAATTGCCTTTTTGCAGCTCCACGGAAGCATCTTAGCATATCACAACTAAGGCATTATTGGGAAAGATCTGAATAAGTCTAGCTAGCGCCCTCACTTTGTATACAGTTAGTTAGTGCCAATCTTTGCCCCTCGCATACCTCCACCAATTGTGACGACTTGCTCTCGTCTGGACGCCGTCCTGGGGGTATTTTCGCTTGGATCTTGGATCGCCGTCCTTGGCAGAACGATCTTCGGCAACAAAATCTTCCAACACGGAGGAATGTTTTTCAAACTGGCCTCCAGCCAGCTTTATTGGGCACACACAGTTTACCAGGGAAAAAAAAACCAACTCATAAAAATAAATCCTCGGCCGTCGCAAACCAGGCCCACTTAGCTACACAAACAAGTCCCCTCTCTGTCCAAGAGGTCCGTGTGCCATTATCACACAGCAACCTCAAAATACAGCGTGCTATCACTGTATATCAGCGCGACTACTCTATAGCCTCTAGGGGCCAGAGCTCTCTCCTCAGCTCTGCTGCTCCAAATGTCCTGGTAGCAACCAAGTCCCCAGATCACCTGCAAGCACAGGCCTTTAATAGGGCTCCAGAGGTCTGCACAAAACATGTCCTGGAACGTGGGAACCACCACCGCACTCCTCTGCAGCGGTTTGCGGGAAAGCCAAGCCCATAATGGCTGGAACGTCAGCCCGACTACATACAGCTGTCAGCAACCTATTTTGGCGACAGATAACCAGTGGTTTCCTCCACCAATACACAGGCCCCTTGGTGGCACATTTCTAAGGAATCCTAACAAGCACGCCTAAAATTTGTTTAAACAAAATAAATGGTTGGCAGCCTCCCATGGCGAATCCGCATAGGGTCGCTTCTGCCACTATATATATATCTATATACTACTATATATAATATATATATATAGATATATTTGGCATTATTTTTGTATCCTGTGGATTACCTCCTTCTATTGGGTTTAATAGGGTCTCCTTCTGTCACCTTTTCCACATTGGAGCACCCATGCCATCTTAACCTTAACAAGTGTGTGTGACCCTTAGACTACTTGTAATGGGTGGAGTAGTGGATCCTCTGGACCACAGCAAGCAGTGGTAGAGGCCACACCAAAAAGCGGAATGTAGGTAGGTTCCAGTGTCCACCAGGTCGCTACCCCTGACATGACTTGCTTGCCATGGCGGCCAACGTGCAGCGCGGTACCAAATCATGAAGCAAACTCGTAGTCAAGGACAGGCAGGAAGGTCAGGGCAGGCAGCAAAGGTTTGTAGTCGGAAAATGTAAAAATGGGTCAGGAACACGACAAGAAAGGAATGCACTCTGGAATGCTTTCTCCCTGGCAGTAGGCACTATAGACCCGGCAGGGAACCAGAGGAGGTGTTCTTGTTATATACGGTCAGCGCCCGGCATTTATCCAATTACCTGGCTGTAAAAGGAGTGCGGAGGAGCAGGTGCACGGCTAGGTGAGTACCTGATGTCAGTACGAAGAAGGACGCAGTCCGACATGCGGACCATGGCGCCACCCGTTCCCGGCAGCGTACGGGAAAAGGGGACATGAGTGCACCCGCAGTCTGACATGCAGGCATGGCGCCTCGTAAAAGTACCCCCCCCCCTCCTTTGTCCTCATCCTTTCTCAACTGGAGAAACTTCAGCACCACCTCACGGTCCAAGATGTTGTCTTCCGTCTTCCATGACCTTTCCTTCGGCCCAAACCCCTTCCAGTTGTTTCTCCCTGATCGTCTTCATGGCCAAGATCTCTTTTATTGCATAGATGTTGGTGGAATCAGCTTCAGGAGAAGGAAAGACGACTTTCCGAGAGAAACGATTCAAAATGTTTTCAGCAGAGAGACATGGAAAGAGTTTGGGACACGTATAGTAGGTGGAAGCCAGAGCTTAAAAGACTCAGAGTACCTTGAATGGTCCTGGGAAGCGGGGACCTAGTTTGTAGCTAGGCATATTGAGCCGAATGTATCTGGCCGAGAGTCACATATTGAGACAAACTGGACCCCCCGGTCCAAGACAATATGCTGGGGGAGTCCGTGCCACCGGAAAATATGTTGAGAAAAAGGCTGGCGGGACAGAGGGTAAGCCCGGCAAAAGGACAAAGTGGGACATTTTAGAGAACCGATCCCTGACCACCCAAATAACAGTATTACCCGAGGAGCGAGGAAAATCGGTGATGAAATCCATCGCTACATGAGTCCATGGAGTATTGGGAATTGGCAGAGGTTGCAAAAGACCAGCTGGTTTTGTGGTACAAGACTCCACAAATTCCTTGGTATCCTTGAGAAGATCTGGCCACCAATAGAATCGGGAGATTAATTGGAGAGATTTATGTGCACTAGGGTGCCCAGTCACAAGAGAATAATGTCCCCATTTCAGAATCTTCTTCCGGAGAGCAGGGCGAACATATTTCTTACCCGGTGGAACGCGTTAGAGGTCAACAGGAGCTGCAGAGATTAGTTATTTCAGGGACACGATGTGCCGAGGGGCAGTTTCTTCCCTCATCATGTTCGAAGCAAGGGAGAGAACATCGGCCTTAATGTTCTTCTCTGCTGGACGGAAATGGATCAGGAAGTTGAAACGCGAGAAGAACAAGGACCACCTGGCTTGGCGCAGATCTGGAGGTACTGGAGAGTTTTGTGATTGGTATACAGTGAAGAAAAAAACTATTTGATCCCTTGCTGATTCTGTAAGTTTGCCCACTGACAAAGACATGAACAGTCTCTAATTTTAAGGGTAGGTTAATTTTAACATTGAGAGATAGAATATCAAAAATAAAATGCAAAAAATCACATTGTATAAATTGAGAGTCTTGCCCTTGGGACCTCTTTGCATAAGAACTGCCCCGGCCCCCACAGAAGAGGCATCCACCTCTAAGGAGAAAGCCAACTTTAATTTAGAGAAGGCTTCTTCAGCCACAGGAGGCCATAGTTTCGGGTTGCGAATCTTCTTGGTGAGCGCCATGATTTGTGCCACCAGTATAGGCATATGGGGGATAAACTGCCGATAGTAGTTGGTGAAACACAAAAACCATTGTATGGCCCAAAGACCAAGAGGCTATGGCCACTGTAACATGGCTAACAACTTTGCTGGGTCCATATGCAGGCCCTTGTCTGAGATGAGGTACCCAAGAAATGCGAGGCTGGTTTGATGGAACAGGCATTTCTCCAACTTTGAATATGAGTGATTACTGTGAAGACGTCTCAGCACCTGGTGCACATGGATCTGATGAGACTCTGGGTCGGGTGAGAACACCAGGATGTTACCCAGATAAGCAATCACACAGGTGTATAGCAGGTATCTGCAAATATCATTAACGAACTCCTGGAAGACACCTGGAGCGTTGCACAGCCCGAAGGGCATCACCAGATACTCAAAGTGCCCATCTCGAGTGTTAAAGGCCATGTTCCATCCATCACTATCACTGATCCGGTTGTAGGCCCCCCGCAAGTTCAGTTTTAAAAATTTTTTGGGCTCCACGGAGCCGGTCAAAGAGCTCCGTAATTAACGGTAAATAACAGTTCTTCACAGTAATCTTGTTAAGATAGTCAATACACAGACATAATGAACCGTCCTTATTCTCAATGAAAAAGAACCCAGCTCCAGCAGGAGAGGAAGACATATGGATCCCTTCTGGAGGTTCTCCTGTATGTAGGCTGACATGACCTGATTCTCTGGTATGGACAACGCATAGATCCTGCCCGGTGAGGACTAGTATCGGGCAGCAGGCTATAGGACAGTCATAAGGGCAATGGGGTGGAAGGGTCTCAGTCTGTTTCTCCGAGAATGTCAGCAAAGACCTGATATTCAGCAGGCAGCCCTGGCAGAGACTTGAGGGGCATCAGTGGAGAAGTAGGATACACCGGGCGAGGTGCTACAAGACAGCAAGACTGGCAGTCTTGACCTCAGAGTGTAATTTCACCTGTCTTCCAATTACACATAGGCGCATGGTGCTGTAGCCACGGAAGTCCCAGGAGAATTGCCGAGGAAGAGCGGTGCAAAACATAGAATTCAATCTTCTCCTTGTGTAAGGCCCCTACATGAAGAGATACCGGTTCTTTATGAAACTGAATGGAATCACTTAGAAGTTCACCGCTGACAGAAGAGATCACTGGTGGTTTGTCCAGGCAGACCACCGGGAGGCAATACTTGGTCACCAGGGAATCGTCTATGAAATTCCCAGCAGATCTTGAGTCCAGGAAAGCAGAAGCCTGAAATGAGAGTCCAGAATCAGTCAAGATTCGCACCGGCATCATCAGTCGTGGAGTGGGATGATTCACACCTAAGGACACCTCTCCCACGTAACCTAGGTGCATGCAGTTCCCAGATGTTGTGGACGTTGCGGGCAGTCTCGGCAGTATTGCTCGGGACTGGTGCAGTCGAGGCACAAATTTTCCTTGCGTCGTTGGAACCATTCTTGTTGGGTCAGGTGGGCTCTGTCCACTTGCCTCTGGAATACTGATGCAAGATGTGGTAGACGACGTGACTGGACCGGTTCACGTTCTTGACGGAGTTCTTCTTGTCTCTTGGTAAAGCGCACGTCAATGAGGATGGCCAAGTGAATTAGTTCACTCAAGGAAGGCAGAAGGTCCCTTCTGGCCAGCATGTCCTTTACCCTACTGAGAAGGCCCTTTTTGAATGTGGCACATAGTGCAGCGTCCTTCCAGAATAGTTCCGAGGCCAGGGTATGGAACGGCACAGTGCAGTCTTCGACATATGCAGCTGCTGGCTTTGACTCTGCTTGGCTGTTTTACAATGGTATGCAGAGTCAGAAGCTAACTGCGAGGCGGGTGGCGCCCCCCCCTCGGGTGAGCGTAGCCTCGGCGCCCCAGGCGATCGCCCGCCTCGCCGCCTCTAGGAACGGCCCTGTTGGTAGACCTCAACTATGAGAAACAAAATGAGAGAACAAATCCTGAAAATCACAATGTCTGATTTGGAAAGAATTTATTTGCAAATTGTGGTGGAAAATAAGTATTTGATCAATAACAAAAGTTCATCTCAATACTTTGTTATATATCCTTTGTTGGTAATGACAGAAGTCAAATGTTTGCTGTAAGTCTTCACAAGGTTGGCACACACTGTTGCTGGTATGTTGGCCCATTCCTCCATGCAGATCTCCTCTAGAGCAGTGATGTTTTGGGGCTGTTGCTTTCAACTCCCTCTAAAGGTTTTCTATGGGGTTGAGATCTGGAGACTGGCTAGGCCACTGCAGGACCTTGAAATGTTTCTTAGTAAGCCACTCCTTCATTGCCCTGGCGGTGTGCTTGGGATCATTGTCTTGCTGAAAGACCCAGCCACGTTTTATCTTCAATGCCCTTGCTGATGGAAGGAGGTTTGCACTCAAAATCTCATGATACATGGCCCCATTTATTCTTTTAATGTACACGGATCAGCCCTCCTGGTCCCGTTGCAGAGAAACAGCCCCAAAGCATGATGTTGCCACCCCTATTCTTCACAGTAGGTATGGTGTTCTTTGGATGCAACTCAGCATTCTCTCTCCTCCAAACATGACAAGTTGTGTTTCTACCAAACTTTTCTACTTTGGTTTCATCTGACCATATGACATTCTCCCAATACTCCTCTGGATCATACAAATGCTCTCTAGCAAGCTTCAGACGGGCATGGACATGTACTGGCTTAAGCAGGGGGACAAGTCTGGCACTGCAGGATCTGAGTCCCTTGTGGCGTAGTGTATTACTGATGGTAGCCTTTGTTACATTGGTCCCAGCTCTCTGCAGGTCATTCTCTAGGTCCCCCCTGTGTGGTTCTGGGATTTTTGCTCACTGTTCTTGTGATCATTTTGACCCCATGGGGTGATATCTTGTGTGGAGCCCCAGATCGAGGGAGATTATCTGTGGTCTTGTATGTCTTCCATTTTCTAGTTATTGCTCCCACAGTTGTTTATTCTAAATTGTTTTTTATTGCAGATTATCTTCCC
>JAODAL010056965.1:0-22968 GCA_025379985.1 Phyllomedusa bahiana
GTCATGTTTTTTGGACCCCTATGGGGCAGTTTAAGTGATAGATTCCCTGTGCATTACTGGGAGGGTGCGAAGGGGTTAACTTCAGGCAGTCAGGAGTGTCAGCACCACCAGCAGCTTAAGTGATTGATCTCCTTCTAATGTACTGGGAGAGTGTAGCAGGGGGATAACTCGGAGTCAGTCAGGAGTGTCAGCCCACATACAGAGTAGAAGTTAGCTTAAACACTCTCAAGCAGGCACAAGGTGTCTCTTTCTTAATAGGCAGAGGGCTCCCCTGCCTCACATCACCAGGGAGATGTGGCTGCAGCAGCGAGAAGCAGCCGAGCGGGATCAAGGGCTTAGGTACCTGTAGAGGCAGTCAGATGATGCAGGTCTCCCTCCAGCCGTCACTACCACTGCAAGGCCACTCAGAGTCCGGTAGGAATGCGCCCAGCGTGATCCACTGTGTCCTGATGTCGGGTTGAGAGCTCTGTCTCAGGCAGAGGGCACCATGTGGTAATGGCAGCCACAGCAGGAGATAAGTGCTGGCAGCAGAAAACTGGCTGTAACTCCGGCTAGGGAAGGCGGACAGGGGTCCGGGTGGGCTTATAATGATCCGAACCGGCAGCTGGACACAATAGGAGCAGTTAGAAGAAGCTTCTTTGTCCCAGGGGTTTGTTTGGGCCGAGTTTCTGGAGTGGCTTGTCAGAGCTCACTCAAAACCTGTCTGCCATCATCCTCAGTCAGGCCACGCCCCCCGAAATTCGCCCATCTCTATTCATAATACAATGGTCATCAAAGGGCTGACAAAGTAAGGCAATACTTTTGTTCTGGGAAGTTGTGGGTGAGTTTACAGCAAGGAACAAATACTTTAATATTCATATTAAATATACAAAGTACAATGCTTACTAGAAAGGCACAAGTGAAAGTAATAGAAATAATGTACATAAAGGCAAAAAGTTATATAAATAAAATTGATTAACATAAAGAATAACAGATCTTGATTAGATCAGTGAGAGGTGCCGCTAAGGACAGCTGAAGTTTGGATGGATCAACAGTGTTGATTGAATTATCTTTTTCTGACTAAGTCTTTGTCTTTGATATGCAATATATGATGAGTTCCTAACCAGCCCACTTAACCTTTCCCATTATTAGGTCACAAAGAGATGGCTAATTACATATGAGAAAACACTGTTGCAGGACATTATTTTAGCTTGTGTCATATCTCCTTATTGGATTCTCCTAGCCTGATAATATGAGAATACTTTAATTAAGGAAGGTACAACAAACATGAATAGAAAAGATTGTTAGTTTTAGAAAGAAGACTGGTGCTTGAGACAAGACTGAAGTTTTTCCAAAATTTCAAAAAATATTAATTGAATAAAAAAAGCATGGCCACAGCCCTGAAAAATTTTTGTGAATGGCCCTGACTTACACTTGGGGCCCCTCCACCCCCCTTTAAAATGTGTTTTTTTTGTGGGGCCTTTAAAATCATCCTGTTTCCGCAGGACATTGTTTACAAAAAGCGGTCATCAGTGTGTGATGAAACCAAAAGGACGCCCCCACTTTTTTTCCTTTTCTGTGACTTCCGTCTTTTTTCTTTTAAAAAAAATGTGAAATTTTAAAGGGGGTTTCCCAAAAATTTTTTTTCCCCCCCCCTTTTTTTTTTTTTAAAAAAAAGGGGGGTTTTTTTTTTTGGGGGGGAAAATTTTTTAAAAAAAAAAAATTTTGGGGGGCCCCCCCCCGGGGGCCGGGTTTTTGGGAAAAAACCCCGAGGAAAAACCCCCCCCAAATGGGGGGGAAAAAATTTAAAAAAATTTTTTTTTTTTTTTTAAAAAAATTTTTTAAAAAAGGGGGGTTTTTTTTAAAAAAAATTTTTTTTTGGAAATTTTTTTTTCCCCCCCCCTTTTTTTTTTCCTTTTTTAAAAATTTTTTTTTTAAAAAAAGGGGGGGAAAAAAATTTTTTGGAAAGGGTTTTTCCCCCCCATGTTGGGAAAAAAACGGGGGTTTTTTTTTTTAAAAAACCCCCCTTAAAAGGGGCCCGGGGCCCCAAAAAATTTTTTCCCTTTTTTGGTTTGGGGGGGTTTTTGAAATTTTTAAAAAAAATTTTTTTTTCTCTTTTTAAAAAGGCCTTTTTAAAACCCAAAAAAAATTTTTTTTGGGGGGGGCCCAAAAAAAAAATTTTTTTCCCCGGGGAAAATTTTTTTTTTCCCCCCCCTTTTCCCCAAAAACCCCCCCCTTTTTTCCCAATTTTAAAATTTCCCCCCCGGTTTTCCTTTTTTTAAAAAAAAAAAAATTTTTAAACCCCCCTTTTTTTTTTAAAAAAAAAAAAAAATTCCCTTTTTTACACCTTTTACCAACGACCCTAAAAAAGCTCGGTGGTCACTTCCCTCTGAAAGTATCCTGCTTCTGATAGCAAAAGTGTTCTTTTCTGCTTCAACTGTTACCAACCCAGTTTGCTGTCTATCTTGCCTTACTACAGTTAATGACCTTAACTGCCTGCCTTGACCTGTGCACTGACTGGCTATGATCCATGCTTACCACCTTGGTATTGTGTACTGATGTGTACTCTTCCCCTGCATGGTAAGGTTATCAAAGGAAACTGCTCTACTCTTACTGCTCGGGTTTAAGAAAGTCTACACTTCAATGCAGAGGCTAAGGGAGAAATACATACAGTCAAATCTATTAGTGACTCAGCTTCATGACTTTTGGATATGGGATGAACCCCCGCTCTAACTAGTACCCGGTTCAAACCCAAGAATAAATGCACAAACACGTTCTCCTTTGGTGTCAAAATGGCCACAGCTTTATTCAAACCACATAAGTACAACAAACATGGAAGGAGTCAGGTGGAGTGCTAGACAATTGTGTAATATTCCCAGCTGTCTGACATGCAGCACCCGGCCAGGCAGCAATAAAGGGACGGCACGCTATGGCTTGCCATTCTAGCAGAGCCAGTACACTTTAGGGGCACCAATGACCCTACTGAAGATCCTCACTCCTGATTAACCACCGTGCCCGCCCCTGGATGCCATTACCATTATACCATCCTTAAGGCTGGCCACTTCCAAAGCTCAGCCTCTTCACACCATGAGATTTAACATCCTCCATTAGTTAAAATTAGTCCACCATAGCTTGACCTGCAACTTCCACCTGACTCCTGACTCGCAACATAAAAGCTGCGACAGGTTATAATACCAATATATTATATATATATATATATATTAATATATATATAATATAATATATAAATATATCAGCCCTGGCACTAAGCCCCCAGCAGCCCACATACAGTATCCGCTTAGAAAATTTCCCTTGTACTCGCACCTTGCCACTTTCTAAAATAAACTACACTATAAAGGTGCTTTCACATGGAGTATTTTTGGTGTGTTTTTGATGTGTTTTTGGTGCCTTTTTGTGCAGAAAGGTAGAGCAGTTAACGCTGAACATTTCTGCACAAAAAAAGCATAAAAAAATGCACCAAAAACTGCTCCGTGTGAAAGCCCCCTACACACAAGCATAACCTACAACCCCACCAATCACATCACCAGTAGTTAGGTCACCATCACATGAATACAGCACTGATTCAAAACAGAAGTAAAATGACCCCGACAAGCAGGGGACTACAGGAGACGTCATCTCTGTGGGAGTTGTTCTCTTCTCCTTTTCTTCTCCATCTGGCCCAAACTCCATGATGTCTTGACTGATGAGTTGTTCCCTCCATTTTTCTCCGTCCAGTACAGAAGGCAATGTCTTCTTCTCCCCGGGCACTACCGTCCTGTAGAATTTACCACAAAATAACCCCTTTTTTTATTTCCCATCAATTTCCCAAATCTGTACAAGCTCCCTATCCATAGAGCCCCAAATAGTAATAGTGCCCCCTTTGGTGCCCCACACAGTAAAAAGTTAGTAATTGTACCCCAAACATGTTAGACCCTAAAAATTAGAAATTAAAAAATGTCAGATTAGTGGCATGTAAATTAATTTGACAGGAGGACAGAGCCTACCCCTGTAGTTAGCCAGGTAGATAGGACAGCCCCCAGTAACTAGCCAGGTAGCTGGGGCTTTCCCCAGTAATTAGCCAGGTAGATAGGACAGCCCCCAGTAACTAGCCAGGTAGCTGGGGCTTTCCCCAGTAATTAGCCAGGTAGGGCCAGTAATTAGCCAGGTAGGGCCACTAATTAGCAGCCAGGGCCAGTATGTAGCCAGGTAGGGCCAGTATGTAGCAGCAGGGCCAGTATGTAACCAGGAAGGGCCAGTATGTAGCCAGGCAGGACTAGTATATAGCCAGGCAGGACTAGTATATAGCCAGGCAGGGCCAGTATATAGGCAGGCAGGACTAGTATATAGGCAGGCAGGGCTAGTATATAGCCAGGCAGGAAAGTATATAGGCAGGCAGGACCAGTATATAGCCAGGCAGGACAGTATAAATGCAGGCAGGGCCAGTATATTGGCAGGCAGGGCTAGTATATAGCTAGGCAGGCAGGGCTAGTATATAGCTAGGCAGGCAGGGCCAGTATATAGGCAGGCAGAGCTAGTATATAGCCAGGCAGGAAAGTATATAGGCAGGCAGGGCTAGAATATAGCCAGGCAGGACAGTATATAGACAGGCAGGGCTAGTATATAGCCAGGCAGGACAGTATATAGGCAGGGCTAGTATATTGGCAGGAAGGGCTAGTATATAGCTAGGCAGGCAGGAGCAGTATATAGGCAGGCAGGGATACTATATAGCTAGGCAGGCAGGACCAGTATATAGGCAGGCAGGGCTAGTATATAGCTAGGCAGGCAGGACCACTTATAGGCAGGCAGGGCTAGTATATAGTGGAGGGGGACTTAGCAGGCAGGGCTAAATATAGCTAGCAGGCAGGGCCAATTATAGGCAGGCAGGGCCCCTTTTAGGCAGCAGGGGCTAGTATTTTAGTAGGCAGGAGGGCCCCCTTATAGGCAGGCAGGGCTAGTATATAGCTAGGCAGGCCGGGCCCCTTATGGCAGGCAGCTAGTATTTTAGCTAGGCAGGCAGGGCCCCTTATTGGCAGGCAGGGCTAGTATGGTTTGTAGCAAAGGGAGGGCCCCTTATAGGCAGGCAGGGCTAGTAAGTAGTTTAAAAAAAAAAAATAAAACTTACCTGATGTCTTTTTCTTCCTCTTCTCTCCTCGTCCGGAGGCCGCTGGCAGCAGAGCGCGGGCCGCGGAGCAGGCGTGCGATGACATCATCACATCGCGCCCCTGCCCGCGGCCTCCTGGGAGCTGAACAGCCGGGATCAGAAGATCCCGGCTATTAAGCCTCGGCTGCTGCTTGCACCGCGTGGTGCAGGCGGCGGCCCGGGGATGGTGCATGGGTGGGTCGGTGACCCGCCATACAGCCATGTGGCAAGAGGGACCTATTGGCCCCTGGAACAGGGGTCCGGACGCAAATGCGACCATTGTGGCCCCTGTACGTGCACCATGCGGGCGCTCCGAGCCGATGCTGTGGCCCAGACTTCAGCGGCCCGCCGGGCTAATGCCCGGTTTACCCTATGGGCAGTCCGGGCCTGCTCACTAGGAGTCATCCTACAGCACTCAGGAGAGGAAAAACCCCCTGTGGAGGAAACCTCTAGGGAACCATGGCTGAAGGATCGCCCTTCCCTTGGGCTTAAAGGATAATGCCAACACAAGTACTCATCAGTATCATAATAACTTTGTCTGAAACCAGGTATACAATAAAGTCAACATAAAACAATACAATAATACATTCGTCATTGTACAGATCATACATTCATTAAAATAGGGGCGGGTGGGAGGGACATCTTTCCTTGCTTCTTGGGAAGAAAGAGGAAGAAGGAAGTGAAGACCGGAAGTTATATCTATAGCTAAACCACACCCACCTCACAGTAAACTCTTCCCCATCCAGCCACTCCTCCCTCTCATATTCCAACCCCCCTGCTCATACCTATAAACTACACAGACAGGAGCTTAAGCACAATGCAGGGACTACAAGCTGCCCTCTCAACACCTATCCCCTTTGCTCAAAGCTACTTACAATAAATATACTATGCATGCACTGATACTCAGTAGCCTCCCGGCAGGCAGAAAGGTCAGGGCAGGCAAACAAAGTTAAGGTCCAAGCAAGGGGCTAAGGCACAGAGGAACAGAAACTAATCTCACCAACACCTGGCAGAGACCTGTAGGGAAAATAAGGTAATAGTCATCTCCTAGTGATTATACAATCAGCGGTGGGTTGGCCCTTTAAATCTCAGAGAACCAGTGCGTGCACACCCAGATAGGGTGACCGCGGTGCGCTCTGTGACACTCCTCTTGCAAGTTTACTTTTGCGGTCTCCTGGCTATCCTAGACTTCCTTTTCACAGTGCAAGCCTTCTGGACTTAGGGTCAATTCTTAGTCTCCTAGAATTGAATTTCTTTGTTTAAAGAATGCCTTTCATATCATCTATAGCAATAGTACTACCTGAAAGCATCAATCTAGTCATCTATACCATTGGTCCTACAAGTTGATGTACAATGTCAGCAAAAATGTAAGTTGTCATACAGGCGTCCATCAGGCTAAACTTTCTGTGCCTGTCATGGTTACAAAGATAAATACCAGTAATTGACTGGAACTTTGGTTAGAAAATGTTCGCTTTCTGAACAGTAAATGTGAATCTGAAGCTGCCTGAGGCTCTGCAAAACAGCATAGTGAGACAGCCCCTTAAACAAAATGAAAGTCAAAACTAACCATCCACTGCCATTGGTCTCTAAGCAATTTGACCACTTACAATTTCAAGGATAGTCACAAAACTGGATCTTATGGGTGTTTTCAATTTACTTTGGATCTGTCAGGTTTAGGTACAGAAGATTGTGTTTAATACTTGGAGTGGTTCATTGAAGCTTTTTGGCTACCGTAATGCTTCAAGTATTTCCCAAGAATTTGGAAAGGACATCTTTTGGGAATTTCTTTACGTTGGCTAAGTGACTGTATGTGTTCCTCTCATCCCTCCAGATCACAGCTCTAATCATGAACATGTTTGCACTGTTGTACAACATGTCATGAAGAATCAGCTGCAGTATATTCTAAACAGAACAAATCCTATTTGAACAGACTTGTCTGCTGTTCTGATGTGATAAGTTCTAACTAGGGTCTAAGACAATCCTAAGAAACTGTTGGTAGCAGAATTCACCAGAAAAGGGATTAAGTTAAGAAAGTGGACTTTTAAGGTAAAATTGTTTATCTGTATTTATAACTAAGATGTGTGATTGATTACTCACGAAGTGGACTTCGTTTAGAATTTCAAGGAAAACTCGTTCTGAACGAAGTCGAAGTTTGGGGTACTTTCGGGTGACAACGAAGTGTGCTTTCATTGATAAAATGGCTGTCGAGCACATGTCGTTTAAATGGGGCAAAGACTCTGGGAGTAAAAGGGCATAGCCTGCATGACATGTCAAAGATGAAGCCAATCAGAGACCGGCGGATTCTTGGTGATGTCACCGCACTATATAAGGTCCGGCGCGACGCTGGAGCTCACTCTCCTCTCACTTACTGACAGGAGGAAGGTGCTGCATGCGGCGATAGCTCTTACTGAAGAACTGATTGTTATACAGCGATTTTGTGGGGTGTCCTCAGCTTGTCTCAGAGACTGCTTCTCTTAACGTTCTATTTCTGATTTTTTTAGGGTATTGGATCTGAAATCCTAGTGTGGGTTCCACTGCAGCTGCATATACAATTAAAATACTATCTGCTCACAGCACATTGAATATCCAAGGGTACTAAGCCAAGTTCCTGTTGTATTCAATTAAAAGAAACAGCGTTTTTACAATACAAAAACCACTTTCATTTTTGCTGCTCAATTTCATTGGCGCAATTTACATCCAGGGTTAATTAAGCGATGTTTTACAGCTTTGGTGACTCAAGAAACCGTCATTTTCACCGCAAAATAATACATTTTTCGCTGATACCTAATCACAAGCAAAGTTAATTCAATTTTATCTCTTGTTGAGTGGCGAAAAAAACACGGCATTGTAACACGCCTACAAAGCAAGTAGGTTTTGGTGTGCTCAATTCTTTGGCGCAATTACATCCAGGGGTTAATTAAGCGTTGT
Organism: Phyllomedusa bahiana; assembly: GCA_025379985.1. NCBI lineage: Eukaryota > Metazoa > Chordata > Amphibia > Anura > Hylidae > Phyllomedusa > Phyllomedusa bahiana. Next base: position 8,048 of record JAODAL010056965.1, read on the forward strand.
TTTCAGGCTGTGGTGATCCCAAGAAACCGTCATTTTCACCGCCAAAATATAAACCATTTTTTCTTAAGCATAATTCACAGCATAGGTTAATTACAATTTGTATCTCTTGTATGTGTGGGTTAAAAAACACGCATTGTAACACGCTTACAAAGCTGTATTTGTGGGTGATCAATTCTTTGGCGACAATTTACATCAGGGTTAATTAGCGTTGTTTTTCAGCTGTGGAGACTCAAAAACCGTCATTTTCACCGCCAAAATATATACATTTTTCCTGTAGCCTAATTCACAAGCAAAGGTTAGTTACAATTTTATCTCTTTTGTGTGGCCGTAAAAACAAGGCATTAGTAACACGCTACAAAGCATTAGTTGTGGTGGCTCAATTCTTTGGCGCAATTTACATCCAGTGGTTAATTAACGTTGTTTTTCAGCTGTGTGTTGACTCCAAGAAACCGTCAGTTTCACCGCCAAAATATATACATATTTCCTGTTACATAATTCACACAAAGGTTAATTACATTTTATCTCTTGTTTGTGTGGCGTAAAAACACGCATTGTAACACCTACAAAGCTGGTAGTTTGTGGTGCTCAATTCTTTGGCGCATTTACATCCAGGGGTTTAATTAAGCGTTGTATTTTTCAGCTGTTGTGATCCCAAAGAAACCGTCATTTTCAACGCAAAATAGTATCATTTATCCTGTAGCATAATTCACAAGCAAAGGTTAATTACATATTTTATCTCTAAGTTGTGTGGCGTAAAAAACACCGCAATGTAACACGCTACAAAGCTAGTAGTTTGTTGTGGCTCAATTCTTTGGCGCAATTTCCATCCAGAGGTTAATTAAGCGTTGTTAATCAGCTGTTGTGTGACTCCCAAGAAACCGACATTTCACCACCAAAAATAAACATTTTTCCTATAGCTAATACACAAGCAAGGTTAATTACAATTTTATCTTCATGTTGTGTAGCGTAAAAAACACGGCATTGTACCATGCTACAAAGCTGGTAATTTGTGTGGCTCAATTCTTTGCGCCATTTACATTCCAGGGTAACTAAGTATGTTTCTGCAGTTGCACACAGTAAAAGAAACGTCTTTTTCACCTCCAGAAGAAGTAATCCTGTACATAATTCATATCCGAAGGTTAATTAAGCCTTTACATTCAGTAAAATACATCATAGTTTTTAAACGCACATACAATAATTTCCTGGCATTTGTGGACGCAATTTTATATCCAAGGGTTACCCAAGCTTGTTACTGGATTTCATTTTGGAGTCAAATACAGGTGTATATTTATCATATAAAGATATCTTCATCAAACAGTGTCTGTACATTTTAGAACAAACAGTATGTCAGACACAGATAGCAGGCTCGACACTGCACTCGAGTGGCATTGGCACACCCTTCCTGGAACAGGCCCAGGATGCAGCACAGCAAGGGACTCGCATGCGGGGCACTCGGTGAGGCCAGAACTGCCGCTGTTCATCTACGGCCGTGTGTTGTTCTTGATTGGTTGACTAGGTCTCCACTTCCTCCCAATGACATTCTGACAACCCCAGCCAAGAGTCGGTGGAACGTCAGACACAACCCATATTAGGCAGTCATCAGCTACTTGGCAGCGAAATATGGAGCCAAAATCCCCTGCTTCTTGCAGTAGGCGGCAAAGTATAGATGTTAGAGAGTGGCATTGGGAGGTCAATGTTTGTGAGGGTCAGCCTCTGCATACCAAGACCGTGGATGAAGGACAGCAGTGACAATGAAACACAAATAGATGATGATTAGCCGCCCGTCACTTGGAGTCCGGTGAGGCAAGTGCTTCATATCGATCAGGAGAAGAGGGCGTCAGCTTGCGCGTCAGGCAGCGGCGCAGCCACAAGTGGTCGTGTGCCGTATCATGCAGGATAGGCAGCCGTTTTGAGGTCGGAAGCCAAGCGGCAAGGGGTAAAAAAACCCCTTCGCAGGTCCAAGAATGTAGCGGCACAGGGGCTCAGCGAGCAGCGGCGCAGTAGTCAGTGCGGAGCGATTGCGGTAAAATCGATACTCGGCGGTGTGGCAGTTCTTTGCCTAATGACAACCGTAGGAGCCGAATATGGGTAATGGTAAGACGTCTGTAAGCAGAAAGTGAAGCGTGGCCAGGGAGCAACTTGGCACCACGGCCCTGCTCAACCCCATGCAGCGTCACCATCCGTGCCTGGGAGAAACGTGGCTCAGATGTGGTGGTCAATCCTGCCGCCGCAGCAACATCAGCAGCAGCGTCCAGTGGCACGCATGCCATTGAAGCCAGTCAAGGCTCAACCACCTCTGCAGAAGGGAGCTGTTTCTCTTTGCCATCATCTCCCCAGGTCCAGATGCTCCTGCTCCTCGCAACTCATGCGCCAGCAGTCGTTCACGAGGCGATAGCCAAAAGACAACAGTTGCGTCCAACCATCCAAAGGTGCGAAGCTGACCGTACACCTTTCCCAAGTTGTTGGTGCTGCAGTCCCTCCCCTTTCCAAATGGGGACTCTGCACCATTCGAGAACTAATGGCTTGTGCCGAGACGAGATGGAGCCGTATTTCTTTTCAAAAAGCATTACCAGCACTTCATAAATATGTAGAACAGAAGGTGCCATTCCTTGTGCTTATCGGTTTTTTTCCAAGGTGCACGCAGCGCGGACGTCTGGAGCTGAAAACTACTGTCAGGGCCAGTAAATGTCCTTTACGGCCCACTGGTGTGAATGTGTCTTCCGGCCCAGGACACACCAACAACTTGGACAGGAGACGCGCTTTCTCCTACCACGATGTCAAACTGCGGCTCCTCGCCAATGTCCACCTCCTCCTCCTCCTCCACCACCCACCATCTCAGCCTCCACAAGAACTGCTCCATCATAACAACATGTGTAGGGCACAGCCGGTGTCACGCATTCTACACCTGTCTCTTGCCTCGGCGAACGAAGTCACACAGGGGAGGAACTGCTCCGGCGTCATGCAGCAAGAAATCGATGTGTGGCTTTCTCCAACTCCAACTGCAAAAAAAAAATTTCCCCAGAAAACCATGGTGACGATCAATGGGAGGAACATGGTGTCCGCGCTGCACCGCGCAAGTGTTCAATCTGGTGTGAAAAGGTTCCTTAGTCTTCCATCCGATATTCAAACATTCTGAAATGGCAGGATAACTGTGCATGCACTTTACCATTCCTACAAAGCAGGAACACACTCCTCGAGTTGCAGCGGCAGATACGCCTCCCCCAACCACTCTGATATGGAATGTTTTCCACCCATTGGATTCCAGCCTGCACATGTTGGACCCACTGTATTAAACAAGAAAGCCATTAACGATTTTTTTGATGATCCAGGCGGACAGAGGTTCTCCCCTGGTAACATTTGATGTCAGCAGTGGCAAGCTCATGCGTAATCACCTGCCGTTGTTGAGGCCATTCGAGGAGGCACGTTATTTCGTCCAGTCGCCAGGACTACGGATGAATAACGTCAATTCACTGCTTCATGTCCTGGAACAGCATGCTAAAAATCTGTCTGGGCAGGGGAATGGAGACGTGGCAACTACATCTCGCGTCCACATGAGTCCCGGTGGGGAGACTGAAATGGAGAGGAGGAGGAGGACATTGGAGCAGAAGCATTGTCTGGTGAAATTAGTGGATTTTCTACCCAGGTGACAAGAGAGGAGGAGCAGGAGCAGCTGGAGGAGCTAGATGGAGATGAGGAAGACGAGGCAGATGACCCGCAAGCACCGAGATGGAGGCAGGGAACCCCTCAGAGTCACTTGTGCAGATGGCCCGCAGCATGCTGATTTGCCTGGCTAGTGACAGCCGAATAGTCAGCAATCCGGCAGAGGGATGACTTCTGGCTCTCCACCCTATTGGACCCTCGCTACCGGTCCAAAGTGAGAGCCTTTTTCCCAGCTATTGAGAGGGAGGACAAACTCAAATACTCTAGGGAAATCCTCCGTAGTCAGTTGGCCGCTGCCCATGTGCGGCATCGTCCCTCCTCTGACAGGTCTGACCGGGGGGTTCTTCAGGCTCACGTACTACACTGCCTGCGGCTGCCGGGGAAGGGGGGGGGGGGGGGTCGGAAGCAGTACCAGCTCCATCAGCAGCAACCTAAGTCTGGAGTCACTGATGAGCAGCCTTCCTTCACCCGCCTAGTGAGGAGGGCAGTCCGCCAGCAGCAGCAGAGACCTGGAGCAGACCCTGAACCAACAGGTGGTGGCCTACTTGGAAAGCACTCTGCCACCCCAGTTAGAAGATCCGCTGGAACTACTGGGCAGCCAAACTGGATGTGTGGCCGCAACTTGCCGATTTGCAGTGGAGAAGCTGTCCTGCCCGGCCAGTAGTGTGGCATCAGAGCGGTGTTCAGTGCGGCGGGGGCCATCTTACCCCAAGGAAGAACCCCTTGTCCACGGAAATGTGGAACGACTGACCTTTGTCAAGATGAATCAGCGTGGATCGGCCAGGATTTCCACACACCAATGCCTTAGGCGTCAGACTACATCAGCCATGACGCCTCACCCAAACTGTGAGAAATGAGTCTGGGTTCAAACTACCTGCCTCAGCCCACTATTCTGATGCCGCCACCCCCCCTGATGCCACACATCTGCTGACAGTTTCTCCATCTGCCACCAACCACTTTACCAGGACTGGTATTGCCACCCACCTCCACACTCTGTCATTGTGCCACTGTCTGACCTCATGCTGCTGCTGTGGCTGCTGCCGTGACCTCCACACTGTGTCATTGTGCCACTCTCTGACCTCATGCTGTTGCTCTTCCGCCGTCACCTCCACTCTCTGTCATTGTGCCACTCTGTGGCCTATCCTGTTTTGCCACCATCCAAATGTCATTGTGCCACTGTCTGACCTCATGCTGCTGCTGTGGCTGCTGCGCGTGACCTACACACTTGTCATTGTGCCACTGTCTGACCTCATGTCTGCTGCTGTGGCTGCTGCCGTGACCCTACACAGCTTGTCCATTGTGCCACTGTTCTGACCTTCATGGCTGCTGCTGTGGCTGCTGCCGTGACCTACACACTGTGTCATTGTGCAACTGGCTGACCTCATGATGCTCTTGTGGCTGCGGCCGTGACCTCCACACTGTGTCATTGTCCACTCTGTGGCCTATCTCTGTTTTTTGCCACTCCAGAATGTCATTGTGCCACTGTCTGACCTCATGCTGCTGCTGTGGCTGCTGCCGTGACTCCACATACTCCCATGTCTGTTAATTGTGCCACTGTCTGACCTCATCTGCTGCTGTGCTGCTGCCGTGACCTCACACTGTCATGTCCACTCTGGCCTATCCTGTTTTTTGCCACCTCCAGAATGTCATTGGTGCCACTGCTGACCTCATGCTGCTGCTGTGGCTGCTGCCGTGACCTCACACGTGTCTTGTCCCCACTCTGTGGCCTATCCTGTTTTTGCCACCTCCAATGTCATTGTGCCCGTCTGACCTCATGCTGCTGCTGTGGCTGCTGCCGTGACCTACACACTGTGTCATTGTGCCACTGTTGACCTCATGCTGCTGCTGTGGCTCTGCGTTTCCACACTCCGTGTCATTGTGCCACTGTCTGACCTCTCATGCTGCTGCTTGTGGCTGCTGCCGTGACCTACCACACTGTGTCATTGTGCCACTGTCTGACCTCATCTGCTGCTGTGTCTGCTGCCGTGACCTATACACACTGTCATTGTGCCACTGTCTGACCTCATGCTGCTGCTGTGGCTGCTGCGTGACCTACACACTGTGTCATTGTGCCACTGTAGAACTCATGATGCTGCTGAGGATGCTGCCGTGACTACAGACTGTGGTCATTGTGCACTGTCGACCTCATGCTGCTGGCTGTGGCTGCTGCTGTTGACCTAAAACACTCTGTCTTTGTGCACCTGTCTGACCTCATACTGTGCTGTGGCTGCTGCCGTGATTACTCACACTGTGTCCATTGTGCACATGTCTGACATCATCCTGCTGCTGTGGCTGCTGCTGTGACCACACACTCTGTCATTGTAGCTACTGTCTGACCTCATACTGCTGCTCGCGTGGTGCTGCCATGGCCTACAACTGTGTCATTGTGCCACTGTTGCCTCATGCTGCTGCGTCACCTTCACACTGTGTCATTGTGACACTGTCTGAACTCATGCTGCTGCTGTAGCTGCTGCTGTGACCTACACAACTCTGTCATTGTGCCACTGTCATGACTCATGCTGCTGCCTGTGGCTGATGCCGTGACCACACACTCTGTCATTGTGCACTGTCTGACCTCATGCTGCTTCTGTGGCTGCTGCTGTGATCCTTCACACTCTGTAATTGTGCCACTGTCTGATCTTCTGTCTGTGTGGGCTGATGCCGTGACCTACATAACTCTGTCAATTGTGCCACTGTCGACCTCCTGCTGCTGCTTTGGCTGCTGTCGTGACCTCACATCTTTCATTGTGCCCTGTCTGACCTCATGATGTGATGTGGCTGATTGCCGTGTCCTTACACACTCTGTCATAGTGCACTGTATGACCAATTGCTGCTGCTGTGGCTGCTGCCGTGACTCCACACTGTGTTCTTATTGTGCCACTCTGTGGCCTATTCTGGTTTTTGCCACCTCCAGAATGTCATTGTGCACTGTCTGACCTCATGCTGCTGTGGCTGCCGCGTCTCGCTCCACCTCTGTCACTAATGTTGCCACGTGAGCTCTCAGCTTGTTTTTTCCAGCTTTTGTATGGCATGACTTTATCAGGCAACATTCTCGTTCTGTTTTTTGGTCAGTTTTTTGCCCATTAGTGCCAGGGAATTTTATAGTGAAGCGATTCTAAGAGGGCGGCAGTCATGTGGCGTGTCTACTAAAACACAACATTGATATGAAGACCAACACAAGCTCCTCTGCATATTTAAGATGGCACAATGTTCTACAGCACCTGCAGGCTCTGTGCAGGCTGGAAATAGCGTTTTTTACGTGATTAGTCGAAGTAATTCGGACGGAAGTATTTTTTTGCGAGACAATTCGGCGAAGTGAACGGAAAACGAATTCGGGAATTCGCATCTCTAGTGTTTCTCAGTGGAATGATTTGAGCTCCAATGACCCATGCCAGACTCTCGGGTTCTTCCGGTTTTCGACTAGGGAGTTATGCGACTAGCGTCTTCACAGTTCCTTGTTGCCATGTCTTTCCTGCACACCTTCACCAGGTAAAGATATTCTTGTCAGGTGTTATTTTAATTGATTCATTGTTTTTAGACACACTATAAAGAGGCTTGCTTTTCATTCGGTTTGTGCTACGACTAAAGGCGCTGTGATACCTGATACTGTTATCACTCTGATTTTATACTTGCCTTGCACTGCTTTTTATTTTTGTATCGGCTATACTCCAATAAATATTTCCTCACTTTTCTTACATCTTGGTGCCGACCTTGGACTTTTCTTTGTTTGGCTATTTATACACATCTTGGAGCATGGTCAGTGCACAGAATGTCTAGTGAAGAGTCGAGTATTATCCACTACAAGGTGAGCTGGTTCGTGTATTTTTCTGCTATACATGGGTTCATTAACATGACTTATTTGGTAGGTCATTACTCATGCGTCAAAACCAAATATATGTACTACATTTATATTTGATCTTTTTTGGGGCGATTAGCCTTTGTAAATGGGTAAAGGGGGGTGTACATGTTTTTTATTTTATTTTTCGTGTTTGTGTTTCATGTTTTTTTTTTAACTTTTTCACACTTTTATCACTTTTATAATAGATCACTGATACAATAGAGAACAGTGCAAAGCAGAAATGCTCTGTACTGGTCTTAGTGGCAATTGCCACTCTCACTAGGCCCGGCAATCCATTATGGGACATGGTGCCATCACAGACAGCCCGGGAAGTATTTCTTTCCCTCCCCGGGCTGTCTGTTAGGAGACCAGCAGCCGATGACAGAAGAAGGTCCCTCCTCTGTATGCGGCTTAGTTGCAGCGATCATAATAGGGGTTAATCATCTGCGGCTGTGGGTGATGCGGCATGAGGCCAGCTATAATATTAAGCTGGTCCCATGTTGTGATCGTGTGGGTCACGCTTGTGAGCCTGCATGATGTAAAGGATGAACCGGTATGTCCATTTGTAAGAACTCACTTCCCGCCAGGATGAACTGATATGTCCAATGTTGGGAAGGGGTTAAAAGCCATTCATGCTAGGAAATAATCGGTTGATAGCTGAGATGAGTTACAAAGTAGTTTGTTCCAGTTGTTACATCAAAAGACGTTGTCTTGGATTTAAACCCACTGTGGCCCAGGGGTAGACAGCTCCACTGCACCTGCAGACCCAAAGCAGGCTAAAGGCGGTAAGGAGACTGTATGTACATATGTGGAAGCAAATTGTAAATGTGTTCTTTGACATGATTGTGTCATAAATAAAGCCTACAAGAACCTTATTCTCTGTCGCAGTAAATTCTTCCTATGCCAAACATACCACAATGCCATGCACATGTTACATGATAAGGATCCTTTCTGTCTTTGGGTATCATTATAATAATTGTTTAACAGCAATACCAGCTCCTGTCTAAAAGGAGTCTTTGGATGTTTTTAGTAATTCCTAAATTTGTATATTTGGCTTTGTTCATACATTGAACGGAAAGGTCTAGTGGCACCTTGGATTTCTGCCAGGGATTTTTACTTAATAGAGGCAGTTTTCACATCTGGTTTAAACGCGGGTTAGCCCCATATTAATGGAGTTAACCCACATCTCTCCTGCCTGAGTGGAATTTGGAATTTAATTCTTTTTATTCTGCAGCACTGATTTGAAATCGTAATTATTTTATATGCATTTGGGCTTTTAATAACATTATTTGTTCTACATTATGGTTGTTTTAATTTTCCCAATTTTCTGTTATCCTCTTTGTCTCAAAAAACTGCATTTTGTTCTGCCTTTGTTAATAGGAATTCACATTTTTTTCATCTTGTTGCAGCTCATCTCATTTCCGTTCTGATGGCTGCAACTGTTAAAGAAGCACACCAGCAAATCTTCGTTTAATTTTAACATAATTACTTACCAGCAATGTATTCTCCAGGAGCACTGTGTATTGTTTCAGCACAGCCAAGTTCCATCAATACATTTTGAACTATTTTATTATAAACGTGTTATGTGACTCTAAGACAGACCCTTATAGTAAGCAAGTCCATCCAACGATTAGCTGCAGAGTTGTAAAATTCTCTTGGCTCATACACACTGTCTACAATGTCTGTGAATTGATGTGTGCTGAGAGTCCAATATATCCTATATGATGCTCCAGCGTTCTGCTTTTAGCGGATTAAAGATAGGACTTAGCATAGTATATGTAATATGTTGAGGCTCCAACCCCTCAACTTCAAAAGAGGCTGAAAGATAACGGGAAATGTAGGTTGCAGAGCTGCACATGAGACTGCCTTAGGAGAAACACATTTCATACCTCATACTAGTATCTGACACATCAACTCATGTAGACATATACAAAAGCCCCAATCTTCAATAATAGTTAATGCTTCATTATAGAAAAAAATATTGCTGGAGTGCTTCTTTAACTATCTTCCTATTTTTATCCTTCATTCCTTATAGTCATCTTTCTGTAATCCTTTTTTAGTTCTGTGATTTTAAATAAAACACTCCTCAAGAACATTTAAATGAAGCCCTAATTACTAGTTTTGAAGCCTAGCAGTTGTCCTTAAAAAAAAAAACACACTTTGAATATTAAATCATGTTTTAATTATTTAACCTAATATGAGCTGAGTTTGATTCTACTCTAGGTTTTCTTGTGTTTTTCTATAATCAGCGGTGCCTGCTTGAACAGCCCCTCTCCTACTAATTTTGACCTACTTTATTATTTCTACTATAAGTTCTCAAGACCTACTGTACTTCAGTTCTTGACATTGTTTGATGCATTTTATTTACTCATTCATATTTGATTTAATCACCATTTTTCCCTCCTCACACCACCCACACCAGACACACTACATTTATAGTGTTTGGTTTAATTTTAGTCTGTTTGTGCCTATTTTTATTACTTTTATGAAATCGGCAATCAATAACTTCAGGCAATTCTTAAACCCCATTATTATATTGTTTATTTCCATCATAAATTCAGATGAGAAGGATTGGAATGAATTTGTTACAGCAGGAATGATAGTATCTCCTTCTTATATTACGAGCAACACAATATACTGCTGCTTGGATACGGTGTATGATGTGCTTGAAAGCTGTTCTCAGTCTAATGTATTCCACGCAAAGGAATATTTTTTCTTAAGATAAATGATTGCTGGTAAATAACTTCTAAATGCCTAATACTCCATGACATTACTTTCATTTTCAAATATACTCATTATGAAATCTGTCAAAGTATGAAAGTCAGAAGAAGAACAAAAGAAATCAAATTATAGCCCTCATTCCCTTCCATCTCTTTTCTTTCTCCTTTTCAACCCCCAATTCATTCCATCACCAAGTAGTACACTAATACAAATAATCATAACTGTGAGTTCCACACTTGACACCCCTCCCTTCTACCTTTCTAGAACAATTCATCAAAGGAGTATTCCTATCTCATATTTTCTACAGGCCAACCTCGGTCTAGGCCAGCCTTAAGGAACGGCTATGGGTGCGCAGCTCTCTCGTTTACTTCTATGGCAGTTTCAAGTTCAGATGACCAAATTTCCTTGGCTCTTCTTAGACCTCCCATAAAAGTGAATGGAGAGAGCTTGGTTGCCTGAGAAGGGCTGGCATACAGAATTTTTTATTATTTTTGGCAAAGCTCAGAATTATTTATTATCATTTTGTACTTGTTTTTTCATTCCAGCAGTGAAGCTTCATAGTGGATAGACTTTAAAGGGGTTGTCTCACTACATTGATTCATCTTACCTCAGTCCTGTTTTCTTGGTTTCATTTTGAATTCAGGGACGTGTTTACTGGCTTCTACTAGGCTGCAGTAGAAGCCAGGTCTGTAGATATAGCAACCAGTGCTGGCAGCCTATTAGGAGAGATGGAACAGGTCTGCAGCTATACCGACCTGAGGAGCTGATGCAGCCCATACAAGAGGGGGTATCTAGGAATAGGTAGGACACTGGTAATGGACACTTATTGCAAAGTGACTTGTTTTTGCAAGATCTTTAACATAGAGAGACAACCCCTTTAAGGCTTCAAGGGTTGAGCTATTAGGTTGTGGAATTAGGAATGTATGAGATTTCTGTTATATTTTTCAAGATGTTCATTTGTATTAGATGATTGAAGAGGTATTCCTGATGCTGTCCTAAATCTGTGCCGGCAGCAGTTATAAAGCTGCCGACCTGCTGCCGGCACAGATTTAGGATAGCCTATAGAAAACATAAAGTAGGAAAACCCCTTCAATCATCAGTATGGATAAATATGCAGAGGAAAAAGACAGATACCTCATAAGTTACTAATTCCACAACCTAATTGCTAAACCCCTGAAGTCTTAACATCTATTCACAATGAAGATTCTCTGCTGTTATCAAAAAACAAGTACAAACTAATAACAAATAATTCTGAACTTTGCCAAAATAAAAAAAATTCAGAACCTGTCATATGTGGGTTCATAAATCTGGCATGTGGTATGCCTTGCATAGCATAACATATTTTAGCCGCATATCTTAGGTGCATAGCTAGCATAACTTACGCGCATTCAAATGTGTCATGCCTGGCGCAAATTACTCCTAGGTCTGGTGGAGAACGCTTCATATAAATATATAGAATAAGGCTATATGTCTGCCCCTCACCTTCTGTCTTTTTCCCCCTCCTTGTAGATTGTAAGCCCTCGCGGGTAGGGTCCTCTCTCCCTCTGTCGTGCCAATTGTCATTCATTAATTATCACTGTACTCGTTTGACTTATGTTGTGTATGTAACCCCCTCGAATGTACAGCGCCCTGGACTCAATGGCGCTTTAAAATAAATAATAATAATAATAATAATAATAACATTTTTTTGGTGCAAAATACAACAAAAAAAAATAGCGTAGCTGAAATCTGACATGTCGCCCATAGTGTTTTTTTTTTTTAAATATTCCTACATTTTTTATTTTTCTCCTGTAATATATCATAGTATCTTTATCTGGTAAACCCAGCAAATTACTTAGCATAGATCTAGGCGGTGAGCCCGTTGGTCTTGGTCTTAATTCTACCATTGTGCTTGTTCCGCAGAAGAAAATTTAGAGAAGCTTTTAAAGCCAAATGTCTCTGCTAGTCATATTTTCTAAATCTCAATCTCTGCCCTTGAGCCTTTTGAAAATCCAATGCATTTAAGATAAAATCTGCCAGCTCAAACCTCTTTATCCATCATTTTACTCTGATATTTTTTCGTCTCTTCTAATATTAGAGAGTTCTTTAAAAAAAAGTAATAAAACTGTTCTCCAGCACTGACCTTTTTTTTTCTATGAAACATTCGGGGCCCTTTTTTTGGGGGTCGGGAAGATTACCTCTTATCTATGTAAAGTCAGTTGTTACCCCACCAGTTGCTGTAGTTGCACCCACCAATTCAATGTTTAGGGTTTTTTTTACTTATTTTGGGAAAGGTGGATTATCATCAATCTTAGTAAAATCTGATGCAGTTTAATTTAACGGCTCCCCCAAAATGATAATCATCTTCCCCCAAAAATTTAACATATCCAAATTTAATAATGGTTTTGTCCCCTTTCCCCCACTAAATATTTTTTAAGGGTTTGGGTTTTTTAAGTTTTTTAAAAAATCCCAAATAGTGAGAAGTTTAGGTTCTTAAGATTCTTAACTTTTTGGTCCTTTGCACCCTCCATAAAAAAAGGGAAAGGGGTGTCCACCCTTTAAAAGGGAAACACTCATCCTTTATTTGAACCTACATGAAGTTTTAAAACCTTTGTTCACCCTTGTTTTAACTTTTGGTAGAGGTAAAACGGGGAAATGTATCAGGTTTTTGGTGTCCAGAGAAAATTTTGGGTGTACCCGAGGTTTTTTTTTGTATATTTGATGGTCCTTGTGCAACATTGATGTAAATTTTTTCTGTTTTGGGTAACTTACAGGGGTTTGATATTGCCTATTAGGTCCGACCACATGAAGCAGAGATGTCCTTTCCCGAGGAAATTTAAACCCCCCCTGCATGAAAAATTAGGGTTGAATATTTTTTTAAAAAAAGTGACAATAAAATAAAAAACCATGAAATTTGTTACCCTCAATAATGTTCACCTAACTACTGCTCTGTGTGACAGCACAGATGGGGCAGAACTAAATATCCCTGCTAAGGGTGTGGAAAGGCTGAACATTGCCATCATGTGGGATCCAGAGGCAGGAAAAAGAGGCCATTCCTTCATAGCTGTAAGCTGCAATCTGTAAGCAACAGAAGTCCTGGATCCAAAGAATTCTGCACAATTTTGGGGGAAAATTTTCAGCCCCCGGGACCTAAATGAGACCAGACAAATCCCTCCCCTTTGGGTTTTAAAAGGGAGTTTTTCCATCTGGCTATTTCACAAAGCCTGCTCTTTGTGGCCAGCTTCAGGCTCCCAAATCCTTTTCAGGCTGAGGGCAGTTCTACAGCAGTGACAGGCATTTTGAACTTTTGCTTTTTCCAATTTTGGGCCCCTTTAAAAAGGGACATTGGTGTGGAGGGGACTTTAACAGGGGGGCCCCAACAAGGCTACAGAACCCCAAAGGGTTAAAATTTTGGGCCAGGGGTTGCAGAAAAAACGCAGCGGGGGAGTGATGTTAACATCCTGGCCAACTCCTAGACCCAGAGAAGAGGGCCCGGCGCATGGGTTTTTTTATGGTACTGTCAGTCAGTGCTGATAGGGCAGGGGAAGGCAGGGAGAGATAAGGGACATTTCCCCTTAGGAATATGACAGATTAAAAATGATACCCCCCCATTCTTTTTTCTTGCTGCTATACACCAAATGACATATTACGTAGATTTTGTTCCTTAAATGTATTTTAAAATTTTTCCCTTTTTTGGAAATAAAATTTCACCTAACTGAGTCGGCTACAATGTCTAATGAAAACCTAATAAATGTGTTAGGTCTTTGTTCGTAAGACTCAACACTTTCCCAATGCCCCCCTAACAAATTTGGGGGGGTTCTGGGGGTGTTTTTTGGAGATGTTCCACCACACCGTAATATTTAAAAAATCTAAGAATGGGGGTTCGGGTTTAAAAATAGGGGGCCCTTAAATGCTCCAACAGGCAGACCTAATCACAATGTGGCTGCCTGAGCCCCCGAGGAGTCGAAGTGGAGATTGATCCCCTGTAAGGGGCAAAAAAATCCAAAATTTCTCACTTACACCAGTACAATAATAAAAAGTAATTTAAATTTTAATTACAAACTGTAAAAAAAATTTTAAATTTTTTAAATTTAATGAAAAAATAGACCCAAAAAATATAAAAATCTATAATATCCCCCAAAAATATAAAAATTTTCTCCTATAAAATGGAAATTTCAATTAAAAGAATTTTAAAAACCAAATTTCATTAAAATCCCCCTTTTTTTTGGGTTTTTTAATTTTTATAAATTTTAAATTTTTTACTACATTAAATTTTTAAATTTTTTTTTTGTCCCCTCACCCTTTTTTTCGCATACAGCAAGGGGCCCACAAAGCACAGGGAATTTTCTGGGACCGTGGTCCTCCAAGCCCGGAACATAACCCTGGGCTCTATTTACTGGGGGATGGGTAAATTTTTAAATGAATCTTTTTTTCCCGGCCTGTCTATAGCCCCTTTATACATGTTTGGCACCTAAGTTCCAAATGGGGCCTAAAAACAAAGGCGGCCGTCAAACTTTTCACACCAAATTTAAAAGAACGCCCCAAAAAAACACTTTTATACATCAGGGGGGGCCCTTAAAACACTGAAAATGAACTAACTTTTTTACCCTTTTCCCCCCCTTTTCTTCCCTACCCTGTCCCCTAAGGGGGTTTTCGTGAAAGATCTACTTTAAGACTACAAATTAAAGCAAAGTAAATTGAATAACAGCTCCCTGTAGTTTTG
>JAODAL010056966.1:0-22968 GCA_025379985.1 Phyllomedusa bahiana
CCTCATCTTCTGTCTATACAACTATAACCTATCTGAGATTAATCTATCTATCTGCAGTGTCTATTAGCCTATCAGAGTGCAGATCAGATGCATCAAATAGGTATTTTTCATTTAATAGGGTGGAACAGGCTGACTAGGGCAACCCTCTAGGAGTGTGGACTCCCTTTTCAGGGCGAACATCCCGCATGGAGGTAGGGTCTTCTAGGCAGTTGTGGCAGGGATATCTAATCCCAAATTATCCTGATCAACCCTACCTAATACAGACCCTCAGTTGATGACTACTTTATTGTGTTTTTTGCATATACACTTTTTTTTAATTAAATATTGTATTGTGTGTTTGATGGGGTTGTATATATTTTATAAGTACCCTTAAGGTTAAGTTTTAAAGGGGTGTCCCAGGACTGATAAATGCTCATTGGTCTGTCGGGGTATGAGTAAAAATAAAAGAGAGGACTCAGACCTATCTGTCGAACGCTCCCGTTCTCTCCCGGCTGCCGGTGCATTCAACCAGAAAGTAATGAGTGAACGTCCAACGTTCACATGACAGCTCCAGCCAATTACAGGCCAGAGAGGTCATGTACAGGTGCAGTTGTGACCTATGATTAGCTAGAGCTGTCACATGAACAATGGACGTTCACTCCTTGCTTTCTGGTTGAACGGACTGGCAGCCAGGATTGAATCAACTCTACTGGTGGGCCCCAGGAATCATCTCGACTGATGGGGCTCAAAAGTCAACTCCACTGTTGGACTCCTAAACTCATCTCCACTAATGCCCCCAAGAATCATTTCCACTGGTGGCCCCAAGAATAAGCTCCACTGGTGGGCCCCAAGAATCAACTACACTGGTGGCCCCAAGAATCAATTACACTGGTGACCCCAAGAATCATTTCCACTGGTGGGCCTAAGAATCATCTCCACTGGTGTATATAGCCCACCCAGCCTGCCTGCCTGTATTGCCCACCCAGCCTTCCTGCCTGTATATATAGCCCACCCAGCCTGCTTGCCTGTATATATAGCCCACCCAGCCATCCTGCCTGTTTATATAGCCCACCCAGCCTGCCTATATATATAGCCCATCCAGCCTGCTTGTATATATAGCCCACCCAGCCAGCCTGCCTGTATATATAGCCCATCCAGCCTGCCTGCCTGTATATATAGCCCACCCACTCTGCCTTCCTGTATATAGCCCATCCACCCTGCCTGCCTGTATATAGCCCACCCAGCCTGCCTGTATATAGCCCACCCTGCCTGCCTGTATATAGCCCACCCAGCCTGCCTGCCTGTATTGCCCACCCAGCCTGCCTGCCTGTATATATAGCCCACCCAGCCTGCCTGTATTGCCCACCCACCCTGCCTGCCTGTATATATAGCCCACCCAGCCTGCCTGTATTTATAGCCCCCCTGCCTGCCTATATAGCCCCCCCCCCCTGCCTGCCTATATACCGCCCACCCTGCCAGCCTATATACCCCAGCCTGCCTGTATACCCCCGGCCTGTCTGCATAGCCCCCCAGCCTGCCTGCATAGCCCTCCAGCCTGCCTATATACCCCCAGCCTGTCTAGATACACCCAGCCTGCCTACATAGACCCCAAGCCTGCCTACATAGCCCCCAGCCTGCCTACATAGTCCCCCAGCCTGCCTACATAGCCCCCCAGCCTGCCTACATGGCCCCCCAGCCTGCCTACATAGCCCGCCAGCCGGCCTACATAGCCTTCCCGCATGCCTCTCTAACCCCCTAAAGCCGGCCTAGATAGCGCTCTAAGTCTGCCTTCCTGAATAGCCCTATAGCCCACGTGAAGCCTGCCTGCCTATGTAGCCCTTATAGCCCCCTAAAGCTTGCCTGCCTGTCTACTTATATGGGGCCCCTTTAGCTACCTAAACCCTGCCTACCTACCTATATGGCCCCTATAGCCAACCTAACCCCTGTCTACCTATATGGCTACCTATAGCTGCCTAAACCCTGCCTGCCTATATGGGGACTCTATTGCCTACCTAAACCTTGCCTATCTGGGGCCCTCTATAGCCTATCTAAACCCTGCCTGCCTAAATGGACCCCATATAGCCAGGAGGGCACGGCGTGAGGTCCTGGAAAAGTCAGGATTCTAAGATATTTTTGTCTAAATCTCCAGGGACAAGTGGTCGGGAGACGTCATCATGACGGTCTGGACCGGATGCAGAACAAAAGGGAAAGTCAACGAGAAACGTCACCTGTGAGTCACAAGATGTAACTACACTTTAATCACATATGTCTGCAGAGCCTGTGTACACTGGTGTCTACCACTATATGGTCACTGTATGGAGGTAATATACAGTCTGCAGAGCCTGTGTACACTGGTGTCTACCACTATATGGTCACTCTATGGTGGTAATATACAGTCTGCAGAGCCTGTGTACACTGGTATATACCACTATATGGTCACTATATGGAGGTAATATAAAGTCTGCAGAGCCTGTGTACACTGGTGTCTACCACTATATGGTCACTGTATGGAGGTAAAATACAGTCTGCAGAGCCTATGTACACTGGTGTCTACAACTGTATGGTCACTGTATGGTGGTTATATACAGTCTGCAGAGCCTGTGTACACTGGTGTCTACCACTATATGGCCACTGTATGAAGGTAATATACAGTCTGCAGAGCCTGTGTACACTAGTGTATATCACTATATGGTCACTATATGGCGGTACTATTGGTCTTTGTGTACTGATCAGTAATAGTGTAGGGGTATTATTCAGTCATTATGTGGTAGTAATTTGTCATCATGTTCTGGTGGTATATTCAGGTCCCTATGTAATAGCGTTATTGGTAATGCTGGTCTTCGTATAGTGGGATTTGCTTGGTAGCCGTATGATGGTGATATGTATGGTGAGGTGTTCACTCCTTGTATTATCTACATTATCTAACAGCATGTCCTGGTAAATATTTGTGGTCAGGAAGGGGGGAGGGGCAGGGGGCCCCATCCAAAAGTTTGCTTTGTGGCCCTAGCTTCTCTAGTTACGCCCCTGAGTGGAAATGATTCTCAGAAACCACCAGTTGGGTTGATTCTTGGGGCCCACAAGGGGATTTGATTCTTGGTGTTCACCAGTGGAGTTGATTCTTGGGACCCACCACTGGAGTTGATTCTTGGGGCCCACTAGTGTAGTTGATTCCTGGGGCCACCAGTGGAGCTGATTTTTGGGGCCACCAGTGGAGTTGATTCTTGGAGTCACCAGAGGAGATGATTCTTAGGCTATATACAGGCAGGCAGGGTGGGCTATATACAGGCAGGCTGGCTGGGCTATATACAGGCAGGCAGGGTGGGTGGGCTATATATACAGGCAGGCTGGGTGGGCTATATACAGGCAGGCTGGGTGGGCTATATACAGGCAGGCAGGCTGGGTGGGCTATATACAGGCAGGCAGGGTGGGCTATATACAGGCAGGCTGGGTGGGCTATATACAGGCAGGCAGGGTGGGTGGGCTATATATACAGGCAGGCTGGGTGGGCTATATACAGGCAGGCAGGCTGGGTGGGCTATATACAGGCAGGCGGGGTGGGCTATATACAGGCAGGCTGGGTGGGTGGGCTATATATACAGGCAGGCTGGGTGGGCTATAAACAGGCAGGCAGGCTGGGTCGGCTATATATACAGGCAGACAGGGTGGATGGGCTATATACAGGCAAGCTGGGTGGGCTATATACAGGCAGGCTGGATGGGCTATATACAGGTAGGCAGATCTAATGGGCTATATACAGGCAGGCAGGCTGGGTGGGTGGGCTATATATACAGGCAGGCTGGGTGGGCTATATACAGGCAGGCAGGCTGGGTGGGCTATATATACAGGCAGGCAGCGTGGGTGGGCTATATACAGGAAGGCAGACTGGGTGGGCAATAAACGCAGCCAGATATGGATGGCTATATACAGGCAGGCTGGGTGGGCTATATACAGGCAGGCTGGGTGGGCTATATACAGGCAGGGCAGGGCAGTGAAGGTAAAATAAGAAATAGGTTACTTACCTCGGCCCACGCTCCCCCGATGCGGCACGCTGCAGCCTCTCTGCTCAGCGCGGGCAGTGCGATCATGTGACATAATCGTGCCGCCCACGTGATCACCGAGAGCTGGCGCCTGCTATCAGGATCAGTAGCAGAGCGGAGCGCCGGAGGCGCTCCGCTCTGCTACCACGGGGCAGCGCTATCTCTGAACGCTCGGGCCGGAGGGCCCGGGCCTTCAGAGGCAGGATGCGCCGGGCCCCTCAGCTCCGCGCCCGCCACAGTGAACTGTCAAGTTCACTGCCGGCGGGCCCAGGAGCTGCATTACCGGGGAAGCAGACATGGTAGCAGCTGCCCCGGGGCGCCGGCCCCCCTAAGTGCACAGGCCCCGGGACAGCTGCTACGTCTGCTACCCCGGTAGTTACGCCAGTGTCTCCACTGGTGGGCTCCAAGAATCATCTCCACTGGTGGCCACAAGAATCAACTCCACTGGTGGCCCCAAGAATCAACTCCACTGGTGGACCCCAAGAATCAGCTCCACCCATGGGCTCCAGGCACTCCAGCCTGACATTGGCACCTACTGAGAGGAATTCATTACTATAGAACAGTAGAGGAATATTGGGGTAACACAGATCCTTGGGGTATATTGGGGTGTTACAGGATTTTGCATTTGCAGCAAGTAGCAGAGTCCACTAATGAGAACATGGAGAAACTCGCTCTCACTCTTCATGGAGATTGCTGATCAGGATGTGTCAGGAAAGGGTGAGCAGACTGCTGCCACGTCTTGTTCATTATGTTCTTCCTAATGATTCTTTTGAAATAAAGCTGGATGATTACTGCTGATAATTAAAAAATGAAGATTGTTTTGTATATTGGTTGGGGAATTGGTGCCCTGACAAAATGTCTGAAATGTCAGGGAAGCGCGGACCCGTGCTGATGTACCGCAGTGTGATATTTCATGCACGTTATAGACAGACACAAGTGACAGTCGACTCCTACGGAATCCGAGAACTTATTGTAACTTCCAAAGTTCTAAGGAAGAACAAGTCTCCTTCCATCTCACGGTGGAGTCATCACAATGTGCTTAGTTTAACCCCTTAAGCCATGTTCACATGGCTTATTTTGGGATGGATTTCAGTCCTTAATTTGCGCCATATTGCAAATGACAGTCTGATTGCAGAGTATAGAAGTTTGGATCCTGTCTTGTTCTGATGTATTAGATTGTTGTTTCCTAAATGCTATTTTCTAGTTCTGTTGTGTCAGGCTCTTGTTGTTTCCTGTCTTAGTTATTTGGACAGGTTCTGCAGTTTTTAGTTCTTGAGGATATTAGATTTTGTGTTTGTCTAGTTTCTGCTATGTCCTACAGCTACTTGCTTTATTAGGGTCAGTTGTAGCTGAGGGACATTTTTGAGGGAAAGGCTTTAGGGTTAACTGTAGGGTAAAAGGTTATAGTGTTAAAGGAGTTGTCTCACTACAAAGATTAGCTTTCAGCATGTACGGACTGTTAAATTTATACTGTTTCTAAACACAGAGCTGAATATGGGGCTGACTCTAGAATCAACTACAGATTGACCAAGTAGAGTGAGGAACTGTGAATCTGAAGCTGCCTGTGGCTCCGAGAAACTGTATGGTGAGACAACCCCTTTAAAGGCAGGCATAGGAAAAAATTTAGAGAAAGAATTAGGGACAATATGCTACGGACTATCACTACTACTCTCCCAACCCTTAGAGTGAACCCACTGTTTAATTTCCTCCAACCTTGCACTTGTCGAGATCTGCGTCTTGTCCATTGGTCAAATCATTTAAAAGGGTGTTCCAGGACCTATTCATGCAAATTTTTCTGCGGGGATATAAGTAAAAATATGATATAAAGCTCATTCTTACCCCCTGGACGTTCTCCTTTACCCCTGGCTGCTGTTCACTCATCGCAGCTGAAGCACAGAATATTCATCATTCACGTGAAAGGTGCAGCCAACCACAGGCCACAATGTCCCCTGCACATGACCTCTCTGGCCTGTAATTGGCTGGAGCAGTCATGTGAATGGTGAACGTTCCACGCCTCAGCTGGGATGAATGGACCAGCAGTCGGGAGTAAAGGAGACCACCCAGGGATGAGTATGAGGCTTATCTTCTGTTTTTACTCATACCCCGAAAGACAAATGAGCATGTATAGGTCCAGGTTATGTCCACTCCTAGCAACAGCAAGAATGTTTTTTTTTATGTATTACTTTCCACAGAGAATGTTTTTCCATTGACTTTGGTGTTTGTCTAGTTTCTGCTGGGTCCTAGAGCTACTTTCTTTATTAGGGTCAGTTGTAACTGAGGGATATTTTTGAGGGAAAGGCTTTTTCCATTGATTTTGGTACCCAGGAGGTTCTACTTAATTATTGATATAAAATTTTTTAGATATTGCCAGTTCCAGCCCTTGAAGAGACATGTCTCCTGTGTATTACAGCCTGCACCTCCTGCCTGTGGAGTGGGCACAGCTTCTGTGGAACTGCCACCCCTGAAACCTATACTTAAGGTGCAGTATGATCAAGATATTAAGCCAAGGTTTAGGAACATGTGTACCTGGCTCTATTGGGGTATTTATGTACTTTACATGGTTTGGATATTATTAGGATTATGATGAAACATGCTTTACTCCTCCCCAAAATTAAATGTACATCAAGATGCTGAGCAGGAGGTTTGGAGTGGGTTCAGGAACTTATCATCTTCCATAAATAGATGATACATGATTCTTGGATTTTTGGTGCCCACCAGTGAAATTGATTCTTGGGGCTCACCACTGGAGATAATTCTGGGGACGTACCAGCGGAGTTGATTCTTGGGTCCCACCAGTGGAGTCGATTCTTGGGTCCCACCAGTGGAGCTGATTCTTTGGGCCCAACAGTGGAGTTGATTCTTGGGGCCCAACAGTGGAGTTGATTCTTGGGGCTCACCAATGGAGATGATTCTGTGGGCCCACCAATGGAGTTGATCCTTGAGGCCCACCAGTGGAGATGATTCTTGGGGCCCAACAATGGAGTTGATCTTTGGAGCCCACCAATGGAGTTGATTGTTAGGGCCCTCCAGTGGAGATGATACTTGGAGTCCACCAGTGGAGTTGATTGTTAGGGCCCTCCAGTGGAGATGATACTTGGAGTCCACCAGTGGAGTTGATTGTTAGGGCCGTCCAGTGGAGATGATACTTGGAGTCCACCAGTGGAGTTGATTCTTGGGACTCGCCAGTAGAGTTGATTCTTACAGGGTGTTACATAGTTACTTAAATAGTCATATTACTACACGGTTTGGATATTATTAGGATTATGATTAAACAGGTTTTACCCCTCCGCAATATTAAATTTAAATGTGCATCAAGATGTTTAGCAGGAGGTTTGGATTGAACTCGGGAGCTTACCCTCTTCCATACATGCTGGCTGCTGGCTGTTGACTAGAGCTGACACCGTCAGAGAACACTCCAATTCTGGTCGATTAACCCAAAAAACCCACCAGCATCCAAGCCATTAGAGGGGGAAGGGTCACCTCTGTCACCTGATCGACCCACTATAACAAAGTGTGATAAGAGCACACTATACTGCAATACATTACAATTACATTGCAATAGTACTAAAGTGCAGTCTACAAGCGATCATTCCATCATGTATCAAAGCTCTAAGAGTAATAAATCAAATATAGCTAAAATTTTTAAAAATATTAACCCTTTCTGACAGCTGGTCATGATTTTTGGCTTTTCATTGTTTTCCTCCCCACTTACCATGAGTCATTACATTTTAATTTTCCATTTACAAAGACATATGAGGGCTTGTTTTTGAGGGACAGGATGTACTTTTTAATGGTGCTATTGAGCGTACCGTAGCGTATACATCTACCGAAGGAAAGATGTTTAATCGAAAGCCGTCATCTGAACAGGTAACGTTTAATCCCATGCTGCCTACTGAACGGGTAATGTATGATCCCATGCCGTCTAATGAACATGTTAGATACAATCCTAAACCATTGACGGAAAGTGTAAAACTGGAAGGGAACTTAAAATGTCTATTCACAAATGCTAGAACCAATGCTGGCAACCAAAATGGGGGAACTTGAGGCGCTAGTTGTAGAGGAGCTGATTGATGTGGTAGGTATTGCTTAAATATGACTGGACTCCTTGCATGATTGGGCGGTCAACCTTCAAGGTTCTATTTAGGAAAGACAGAGCGAACAGGAGGAGAGGAGGAGTGTGTCTGTATGTAAGGAATGATATGAAGGCAAATGTGAAAGAGGTAATACAGGGAGGTAATACTCTAATATTTAGAGTAGCTAATGATGTGGAAACATTGTGGGTGGAAATACAAGGGGGGTTAATGCAGAAAATATTATTTTTGGTGTAATCTATAGACCCCCGAACATCACTGAGGAGATAGAAGAACAGATGCATAATCAAATGGTGCGGGCAGCACAGGCAGGTACAGTGATAATAATGGGTGACTTTAATTTCCCAGGCATTTGCTATGGACAGAAGCTGTCAGACCACTCTGATCTGTTTTTATGAAGAGGTGAGTAGAAGTCTGGATAGCGGGGCAGCTGTGGATATTGTGTTTTTAGACTTTGCAAAGGCGTTTGACACTGTCCCGCATAAGCGTTTGTTAGGTAAATTAGAATCCATTGGGTTAGAGATAACGGTGTGTAATTGGATTAAAAACTGGCTGCTAGATCGTACTCAGAGTGGTGGTAAATGACTCCTACTCTGAGTGGTCTCCGGTTGTGAGTGGTGACCGCAGGGCTCAGTATTGGGTTCTCTCTTATTTAATGTATTTATTAACGATATAGTGGAAGGGATCAATAGCACGGTTTAGATTTTTGCAGATGACACCAAGCTATGCAGGGTAGTGCAATCTATGGAAGATGCTCATAAATTGCAAGCAGACCTGGACACACTGAGTGCTTGGGCATCCACTTGGCAAATGGGGTTCAATGTGGATAAATGTAAGGTTCTGCATCTGGGTAGAAATAATCTACAGGCATCATATGTCCCAGGGGGAGCAAAACTTGAAGAATCGCTAGTTGAGAAAGATCTGCGCATTCTTGTAGATCATAGACTACAGAACAGCATGCAATGTCAATCAGCTGCCTCTAGGGCAAGTAAGATATTGGCGTGTATTAAAAGAGGCCTGGACTCGCGGGACAAGGATGTAATTCTACCGCTGTACAAAGCATTGGTGCGTCCTCACTTAGAATATGCTGTTCAGTTCTGGGCCCCAGTTTATAGAAGAGATGTAATGGAGCTAGAGAGAGTGCAAAGACGAGCAACCAAACCTATAAGGGGAATGGAGAATCTTACTTATGAGCAGAGGTTAGAGGAATTGAACTTATTTAGTCTTGAGAAAAGACGGCTTCGGGGGGACATGATTCATTTATATTAATATATAAATGGTCCCTACAAAAAGTATTGGGAAAAATTATTTCAAGTGAAGCCCCCTCAAAAGACAAGGGGACATTCCCTTCGACTAGAGAAAAAAGGATTCAATCTTCAGAGGAGAAGAGCGTTCTTCACTGTAAGAACTGTGAATCTGTGGAATAGCCGCCTGAGGAGCTGGTCACAGCAGGAACAGGTGAGGGTTTCAAGAAAGGCTTAGATACCTACCTGGAACTAAAGAATATGAATGCATACGTAGCTATGTAAAATTTTGGATCCTGGCTGGCTCTGGGGTCAGAGATGGGGTCTTCCCTGGAGCAGATTGGTTCTTGCCTTGTGGGTTCCAGGGCATTAACCAGTGGTGAGGCTGGGCTTAAAGTCCTTGTCTCTCTCCCTCGCCCACATTTTCCCCACCCTTGGTTGAACTTGACATGTGTCTTCTTTCAACCTACGTAACTATGTAACTATGTATACTGGAAAACCCAAAAATTCTAAGTGGGGTGCAAGGTGAAAAAATAAATAAAATGTACATGAGCCATGTTTGTGGGGGTTGTGCTTTTATGTAATTTACTTTTCAGTAAAAATGACATGTTATCTGTATTCTGCAGGTCGCTACAATTCCAACGATACCAAATACAGTATGTAGGGTTTTTGTTATGTTTTGGTACTCTTCAAAAAATCCAAACATTCTCTATTTTTGAAATTTGCACTGCAGCGCCATTTTCTGTGAACAATAACTTTTTATTTTCCACACATGGCCCTGCGTGAGGGCTCATATCTTACAGGCTAAAGTGTTCTTTTCATTGGTACCATTTTTGGATACATGCAATTTTTTTTATCACTTTTTGTTGCAATTTTTGGGAAATTGAATTTTTTTTTTCATTTACAGTGTTAAATGATGTTATATTTTAATAGATCAGACTTTTACAGATGCAGTGATACCAATTATGTATAACTTTGCTATTTTTTTTACTTGAAAAATGACAAAAAGGGGATGTTTCGAATAAATTTTTCCTACCAGGGGGCACAATTGCTTTATGTTAATTATGTTAATGCAGAAGTTGCAGCAAGATGGCGGTTCTATTGGTTCCTGCCTGAGCAGAAAGTGATCAAAATGCTAACATGGCGGCTAAGGAAGCACTCAGTGGAGTTGACTATCAGTGCCCACCAGTGAAGTTGATTCTTACAGGGGGTTCACACGGCGTATTCGTGGCGTGTACTTTGACGCGTAATTGTGCTACAATGTGCTGAAAGGACGCCCTGCAAATACAGTAAAATTATAGCACTCACTGAGTGCTATGACTACCTGCCGTATTCCCAGGGGGATACTGTGCGCCCATAAAAAGAAGTGACATGGGGAAAGTGAGAGTCAACAGGAGCTGGGCCGGAGAGCTGTTGAAAGTACGCGCTGGCCATGTACGCCCCGATATTCACTGTGTGAACTCGGCTTTAGGGCCCATCAGTGGAGTTGATTCTTGGGCCCACCAGTGGAGCTGATTCTTGGTGCCCACCAGTGAAGTTGATTTTTGGGGCCCACCAATGGAGTTGAATCTTGGGTGCCCACCAGTGGAGTTGATTCTTGGGGCCCATCAGTGGAGGTGATTCTTGGGCCGACCAGTGGAGTTTATTCTTGGGACCCAGCAGTGGAGTTGATTCTTGGGCCACCAGTGGAGTTGATTTCCGGGGTCCAACAGTATAGCTAATTCTTTGGGACCAACAGTGGAGTTGATTCATAGGGCCCACCAGTAGAGTTGATTCTTGGGGCTCACCAGTGGGGTTGGTTCTTGGGGCCACCAGTGGAGTTGATTCTTGGGGCCCACCAATGGAGCTGATTCTTGGTGCCCACCAGTGGAGCTGATTCTTGGTGCCCACCAATGGAGTTGAATCTTGGGTGCCCACCAGTGGAGTTGATTCTTGGGGCCCATCAGTGGAGGTGATTCTTGGGCCGACCAGTGGAGTTGATTCTTGGGCCACCAGTGGAATTGATTCTTGGGGACCACCAGTGGAGTTGATTCTTGGGTCACCAGTGGAGTTGATTTCTGGGGTCCAACAGTAGAGCTAATTCTTTGGGACCAACAGTGGAGTTGATTCATAGGGCCCATCAGTAGAGTTGATTCTTAAGACTCACCAGTGGAGTTGATTCTTGGGACCCACCAGTGGAGGTGATTCTTGGGACCCAGCAATGGAGCTGTTTCTAGGGGCCCACCAGTGTATTTGATTCTTGGGACCCACAGTGGAGTTGATTCTTAGGGCTCACCAGTAGAATTGATTCTTGGGGTCCAACAGTAGAGTTAATTCTTTGGAGCCCACCCTACATCTACTGTAGATGACTGAACATGACTTTTGCACTCCACATCTTGCTGTCTGTCTTTCTTTCTCTTTCTATCTCCTTGGCCATGTCCATGGAACCACTGTGCCCAAGGGCCCTGTGGGCCAGTCTAGGTCTGACCAACTGCTCCAGCCTAGGAGTAGAGGGATTGTCGTGTTATAAAGAAATGGACCATGATTCTGCTCTTCCTTATCTAAGCCCCTTCATAAATCAATGATGGCTCCCATCCTGTAATCCCGAGCCTTGTTCCAGAACTAGGTGATATCGGCAGTTGTCAAACACATAAAAACAAACTTGCAATTAATTAACATCAAATTAATTCTCTAAAACTTTTCCTGTAAGCAAAATAGTATTTGCTTAGAACAGCAAATTAGCGCTGAAGTTGCTAAAGCTGTTTGTCTTTTGATTGGTATGATGAATTAAATATTTAGCTGCAGACTCTTCTTGGCATTATTGCAATATTTGCATGCTAATTACTGGGAATACTCAGAACAATATAAACTATTAAAGCTAATTAGCAGAACTATCTCCAGATCAGTCTAGATGCACGCAATTCCCTCACTTTGTTAATTTGATTTAATGTACAGTTTCCTGGGGTGATTTATGTGACAAATCCATTTTTCTTCAGCTCCTGAACCTCCTTCTAGACCTCACCAGTTCTCTTGGGCTGTGGCATTCAACCATAGCTTTTGCCTCATGGAACCTGATATATCAGTTTCTCAGAAAATTTGCTGCTACATTGTGTCTCCTAATTAAATATCCATTTTCTGCTTTTACACGGGGGTAACAATGAAGCAGGGCTCTACTGCAAATCCAAAGAGGACTGTTCTTCATTTATCAAGTACAACCCCTGGTACCAGATATAATATATGAGGCAGATAGGACACCAGAGCAAATGCCCAAATTGCAGCCATCGCTGCCCTCTTTGGGATAAAAGAGTCCTAGACTTTGTAGCACTTTTTTCCTATCTGATGGAGAAGAGTTTGGAGCCATGAGCTTATCAACAGTTTCTCTAACATGATTACTAATGTGGATTGTATAAAGCAAAGGCTTATGGGAAAAGAGCTGAGGAGCTCCACAGCGCACTCTATTGGATATAGTTATTATTATTATAATTTATTTTAAAGCGCCATTGATTCCAGGGCGCTCTACATTCGAGGGGGTTACATACATTACATAAGTCAAACGAGTACAGTGATAAGGGATAATGACAATTGGCATGACAGAGGGAGAGAGGACCCTACCCGCGAGGGCTTACAATCTACAAGGAGGGGGAAAGAGACAGAAGGTGAGGGGCAGACATGTCTATGGAGGAAGTAGTGACAGCAAGCTTAGTGTAGGATATAGGAAAGCCTAAAAGAAATGGGTTTTCAGGCTTGCTTTTGAAGCTGGTGAAAGTGGAGGAGAGTCTGATTTGTTGGGGCAGTGAGTTCCAGAGTGTGGGTGAAGCACGGGAGAAGTCTTGGAGACGGTTGTGTGAGGAGCTGATAAGGGGAGAGCAGAGAAGAAGGTCCTGTGAGGAACAGAGATTGTGTGAGGGGAGGTATCTGGAAATTAGGGCAGAGATGTATGGAGGGGAGAGGTCATGGAGAGCCTTGTAGGTCAGGGTTAGTAGCTTGAAATTAATGTGCTGGGCAATGGGCGGCCAGTGAAGGGATTGGCAGAGGGGAGAGGCAGAGGAGTAGCGAGGAGAGAGGTGGATAAGACGGGCAGCAGAGTTAAGGATGGATTGGAGGGGAGCGAGGGTGCTAGCTGGGAGGCCACTGAGAAGGATGTTGTAGTAGTCTAGGCGGGAGATGACAAGGGCATGGACCAGCATTTTTGTAGTGTTATAGTTGAGGAATGAGCGGATGTGAGAGATGTTTTTCAGGTGGAGGCGGCAGGCAGAGGTGAGGATTTGGATGTGTGGTTTGAAAGATAGAGCAGAGTCTAGGATTACCCCAAGGCAGCGGACTTGCGGGACCGATGAGAGTGTAGAGCCGCTGACTGTAATAGAGAGATCAGGGGCAGGGGTAGAGTTGGATGGTGGAAAGATGATGAGCTCTGTTTTCTCCACATTTAGTTTTAGGAGACGTGATGAGAAGAAGGAGGAAATGGACGACAGACAGTCAGGGATCCGGGAGAGAAGAGAAGTGACATCTGGGACAGTTGGGTATCATCAGCATACAGGTGGTAATGAAAGCCATGTAAGGTTATCCTCAATTCACATGAAGCTCAGAGGAGCCTTGCAATGTGAAAGGGATTTGAGCCAAACCAGTTAGGTTCAACTGCAGACAGCTGTTTCGGGGTATTTGCCCCTCGTCAGTGCAGCACAGAACTTACAGATTGGCTGGGTGAGAGGCAAGAGGGGCTTAGAAGGGGAAATATCTCTCCTTGGGGAGAGCCACCATTAAATTGGTCAGTGTGAGGATTTACTCCCCTTTCAGACCTCACTGAGCTATTTTCCCATAAGCCTTTGCTTTATGCAAAACAGTCAGTGAGGAATGAAAGGTGAGTAAATCCTCACACCAACCATTATATTGGTGGCTCTCCCCAAGGAGAGTTTTTTTCCCCCCTTCTAATGTGGATTGTGTAAGTGCATGGATGGGTTTTTAGAGATGGATAGTGTCCATGACAAAAGGGATAAGGCCCCATAAAAATTGGTAAGTATTTTTATAGTAGATTCTGTGTAGGCTGCAAACTTTTACCTCCATTGTGGGTTTCATGCTGCCTTTGTCCATGTGTCCATCTAAATCCACAGTTTGAAGAACCTTCTGCTACGTATTCATAACTACACTACTGTTAAACAAAAGTGCTAGAACTGCAGGGGCTATGCATATGCAATTTGGCCCCAAAATAGCTAAAGAACTTATGACAAGGATAACAGAGGAAAGGGGGGTGGAGCCAAACATTGAGCTAAATTTATAATGTTCATTGCCAAAAACAGAATTTCCTGACAAGGGTTTTAATAGATTAGGGATAGCTTTAGGGGCACAAGTAGAGTTGGGGTAGCAGTAGGTTATCCACCAAAGATGGGGTAGCAGTAAGGATTTAAATGGAGGACAGGTAGCTGTAAGGGACCCACAAGAGATGGGTTAGAAATATGGGTTTTATTAGAGTTGAAGGTAACAGTAAGGGTTGCAGTAGTGTTGGGGTAATAGTAAGGGTTCCTGTAGAATTCGAGTAATGGTAAGGGTTCCTGTAGAATTGGAGTCGTGGTAAGGGTTCCTGTAGAATTGGGGGAGCAGTTAGGATGACAATAGAATTGGGATAGCGGTAAGGCTATGTTCACGGGAAATTTTCGGCGCGCTTTTGGGTTTATTTGGTATAATCGACGGAGTGCTCAAAATTAGGGGAATCCGGGTTTCCATAGGGGGGAAAATAAAGGCTTCATTTATTTGCGCGGTACGCGCCGGGAGAAATGGGGGTCTGTATGACAGGTCAGGCGTTTCCCAAAACCCCCGACGTAATTGCGGGGCAACTGTACCCCCCAATTACGCTTTTGTGAACTCCCTAAGGGAGCCAGGGATTTGGGAGTAGCAGAAAGGGTTTTCCAGTAAATTTGGGGATAGCAGTAAAAATTCCAATAGAGCTGCGGTGGTAGTAAGGGTTCCAGTAGAGTTGGGATAGCAGCAAGGGTTCCTGTAAAATCGGGTTAGTGGTAAGGGTTCCTATAGAGTTGGGGTATCAGTAAAGGTTCCAATAGAGGTGCAGTGGTAGAAAGGGTTCCTGTAGAGTTGGGGTAGTGGTAAGGGTTCCAGTAGAATTGGGGTAGCAGTAAAGTTTCCAAAAGAGTTGCAGTGGTAGTAATGCTTCCTATAGAGTTGGGGTAGTGGAAAGTTTTCCTTTTAATTTGGGGGGTAGTGGTAAGGGTTCCTGCAGCATTGGGGTAGTCGTAAGGGTTCCTGTAGGTGGGGTAGGGTAGGGTTTCCCTAAAGCTTGGGGTGGGGTAAGATTCCTGTAGAGTTGGGGAAGTGGTAAGGGTTCCAGTAGAATTGGGGTAGCAGTAAAGTTTCCAAAAGAGTTGCAGTGGTAGTAATGCTTCCTATAGAGTTGGGGTAGTGGTAAGAATTCCTGTAGAGTTGGGGTAGTGGTTAAGGTTCCTGTAGAGTTGGGGTAGTGGTAAGGGTTCTAGTAGCGATGGGCAAGCAGTAAGGGTTCCTGTATAATTGCTGCAGTGGTAAAGGTTCTTGTAGAATTTGGTTAGTGATAAGGGTTTCTGTAGAGTTGGGTTAGCAGTAAGGGCTCTTGTAGAATTGGGTTAGTGGTAAGGGTTCCTGTAGAACGGTAGTAGTTGTAAGAATTTCTGTACAGTTGGGATAGCGATAAAGTTTCCAGGAGGGATGGGGTAGTGGTGTGGGTTCCAAAAGAGCCGGGGATACTGTTATCTGAAAGCCAACTTTTTTTTTAGACCTTCCACTACAGTAACAAGTTTGGGCTCAAATAAACCAAACAATTTATCTGACTCCTAGTTTGGTCTGTGGCTCCTATCACATTTAGCACTGCTTCATATAATAGTCATTGTTGGTGTTGATCCCTCTCTGCTAATGCTTTTATCTCCTGTGTGGTTGGGTACCATAGAACAGAAGCTCGATGGACGTGACTCAGTTGAGTGCTCTGCAGAAGTGCTCTCTTGTACTTTTTTAAATGTGTTACTCACCACCTGGGTTTGCAAGCTTTTCACCTGTAAATGTGTACAGCAAATAATGATAACCCTATGCTCATGGGCTCCTCTCATTATTGGTTGCACAATATAGCAGATAAACTACATACAAAACTGAGTGGCTGTAAAGATCGCAATATAAACTGCAAAAGGGCACAAACAGTTTTCAACTATATAGTGATCGCACCTCAGGCGTATGGCTTCTGTACCATTGGATGTTTACCACAGTTTTCTACGTATCTGCAATCACTTTGAGACTACCTTGTGGCCAACTGTAAAGATGCCCATATACATTAAAAGAAAGTCAACTGAGCTTTGCCTGATCCTTTGTTCCTGCAGCAAATATCCTTCTCTCCTACTGTAAACACATGAATACTTTTCCAGTTGAATGTATATGTGCAAGAGGGAATGGGGTGGAAAAGCTGAAGGCTAAAACAACGTTCATATGATAGCTATTTGAAGAGGTTGTCTCATGATAGACATTGATGCAATATTGATAGGATTTGCCAACAACGACCGAAGATGCGGGTTGCACCATTGGGACCTACACCTATCTTGAGAACGAGTTCTGAAACTTTTTTTGAACAGTTTCATTTTGAACAGAAAGGTGATAAGGACTCTCCTATTTGACATAACTAGGACCTAAGAGTACAGCCAAGTATCACACTCGAGATAGAATCATCTACACTGGTGGCCCCAAAATTCAACTCCACTGGTGAATCCCAGAATCACCTCCACTGGTGGTCCCAAGAATCAACTCCAATGATATGTCTCAAGAATCAACTGCACTGGTGGGCCCCAAGAATCAACTCCACTGGTTGAACCAAGAATTAACTTCACTGGTGGGCCCCAAGAATCAACTCCAATGATATGTCCCAAGAATCAACTCAACTGGTGGGCCCCAATAATCAACTCCACTGGTGGGCCCCAGTAATCAACTCCACTGGTGGGCCCCAATAATCAACTCCACTGGTGGGTCCCAATAATCAACTCCACTGGTGGCCCCAATAATCATCTCCACTGGTGGGCCCCAAAAATCAACTTCATTGGCGGGTCTCAAGTATCAATTCCACTGGTGGGCACCAAGAATCATATCTACTGGTGGACCCCAAGAACCAAATCCACTGGTGGGACGCAAGAATTAACTTTACTGTTGGACCTCAAGAATCAACTCCAGTGATGGGCCCCAAGAATCATCTCCACTGGTGGTCCCAAGAATCAACTCCACTGGTGGACCCCAAAAATCAACTTCACTGTTGGACCCCAAGAATCTACTCCACTGTTGGACCCTAAGAATCAACTCCATTGGTGGGCCCCAAGAATCATGTCCCCTGGTGGGCCCCAGGCACCCCAATCCACAACCAAATCTGTAACCATCTGTGGCTTGCCTCCATCCTTGGTACAATTTCCCATTTATTACATGGGTAACACAAGTGCCGATTGCTGGAGTCACCATTGTTTTCTAAGTCATTGATACAAGCTCAGGACAGGTGTGCTCCCCATCGCAGGTAGACGCCATGATAATAAGAGGCGCATACAGCGACATATGCTGGAAGGGAAGCAGCTCAGCAAACATCTCCCCACTGCTCGCTCTAATACAAATGTTACTTCTGTGCATCCATAACGTATTATTAACCTCCAAATATAGTCGCTCCTTTGACAGCTTTATTGAAATTAATACACTGCAGGTTTACCACAGATGAGCTGAGAGGTTCAATAAGTCACTGAAACAACGTCAGCTGGGACTGCGAGCGCGGCACAGATTGCCCTTTAAGGGAGGCAGAAAATTCGACACACATTACGGAGCGGCGCTTGTTTCTTATGTCGGTTTTATGCATCTGTTTTTTTCGTTGTTAAAGCCCGACACATCCTATCCTGCAGACATTAGAGATGGGAAAGTTTAGGAAATGTTCCCACGGTATAAATACAGTACACTGGTTTAGGATGCACTCAGCACTCCTCTTGTTTCTCTGCAGGGGTGCACGTCAGTAGGGGAGACCCTCCCAAATAGGGGCATCAAGACAGGTATGAGATGTGTCCAGTGCTGGACGGGGATGTCTCGGGTACAACCAGTGAAATTTTATTCTGGCCACTTCCAGTGGAGTTGATTCTTGGAGCCACCAGTGGAGTTGATTCTTGGGGTCCACCAGTGGAGTTTATTCTTGGGGTCCACCAGTGGAAGTGATTCTGGGTGCCACCAGTGAAGTTGATTCTTGGGGCCACCAATGGAGATGATTCTTGGGGCCACCAGTGGAGGGGTTTCTTGGGGCCATCAGTGGAGTTGATTATTGGAGCCACCACTGGAGTTTATTCTTGGGGTCCACCAGTGGAATTGATTCTTGGGGTCCACCAGTGGAATTGATTCTGGGTCCCACCAGTGAAGTTGATTCTTGGGTCTCACAAGCAGAGTTGATGCTTGGGGCCCACCAGTGTAGATGATTCTTGGGGCCCCACCAGTGAAATTTTATTCTGGCCACTACCAGTGGAGTTGATTCTTGGGGCTCACCAGTGGAGTTGATTCTTGGAGCCCATCGGTAGAGCTGATTCCTGAGGCCCACCAGTGGAGATGATTCTTGGGGCCCAGCAGTGGAGCTGATTCTTGGGGCCCAGAAGTGGAGATGATTATTGAGGCCCAGCAATGGAGCTGAATATTGGGGCCCACCAGTGAGGTTCATTCTTGGGGCCACCACTGGAGTTTATTCTGGGGACCACCAGTAGAGTTGATTCTTAGAGCCACCAGTGGAGTTGATTTTTGGGGCCTCCCAGTGGAGTTGATTTTTAGGGCCCCCAGTGGAGTTGATTTTTTGGCCCACCAGTGGAGTTTATTTTTGAAACCCATCAGTGAAGTTTATTCTTGGGACTCATCAGTGGAGTTGATTCTTAGGGCCCACCAGTGGAGTTGATTCCTGGGCTCCACCAGTGAAGTTGATTCTTGGTGCCCATCAGTGGAGATGATTCTTGGCACCCACCAGTGGAGTTGATTCTTGTGGCCCACCAGTGGAGATGATTCTTGGGGCCACTAGTGGAGATGATTCTTGGGGCCCACCAGTGGAGATGATTCTTCGGGCCTAACAGTGGTTAATTCTCTGGGCTCACCAGTAGAGTTGTTTCTTGGGGTCCAACATTGGTCTTGATTTTTTTTGGGCTCACCAGTGGAGTTGATTCTCGGGGCTCAACGGTGAAGTTAATTCATTATGCCCATCAGTGTAGGTAATTTATAGGGCCCACCAATAGAGTTGAGTCTGAGGGCCCACCCTACAGCAACTGCACCGCTGCCCCCCGGCGGTTTCCCCTGTTCCCCTTTGGGCCAGTCCAACGCTGGATGTCATTGAGATATGATCCAGCAGAACTACATGTTTCCAATATTTAGTTTTTTAAGATGCGGATTGGATTTTTTGCAGCATTTTTGTGCATTTTGATATCGTTTTCACATCTTCCTTTGTTGTGACTGGTAAATTGCCCCTGAATGTTTCGCGCCTCCTCCACTCCATGTAATTTCCGAGTGTTTGGAGGCGACTCCTTCTATTTAATAGGGATTAGCCTAATACGTTTAGAAACACAGCTTCCCTTCACGCCTCCATGTTTATCTTGATTCCTCAGATCCCAGCATCATTTTGCAGCTCGGTAATGTCAGATATGACTCCACAGATCACAACGCGCTCGACGTTCCTACCTCGTGGCGTCTCATCTTTAATGCCAAACAACTCTAAAATACATAGGTATTTGAAAAGAATGAATAATTGACGCCCCCCCCGGCGGGTCCTCATTCCTTCTTCCAATGTTTCGAGTCAACGCTAACGGCAAAAAACTTCAGATCTGCGAGGAGAGCGTCTCCGAGGATATTTTGCATATTTGATTTGGGTTTGTTCTCCCATCGTGGAGTTTTTGCTGCATTTTTTTTTTTCATTTTGCTGTTTTTAACCTAAATTAATTATCTTCCCATGATGAGGTTTTGCTGCAGAGCTGAGCGACTGGAGGTGATTTACCATGGAATAGGAGGACTGCAGCCGCTCGGATGCAATGGGAATCCTTTGTCGTAGGGCAGCTCAGCGGGGGGCGCTGTAAATGTTTATTTTCATACTGACTGTGTTTTCTATCATGTATTATTTAGTGCAGACAGATTTGGAGCCTGTGTAGAGTCAGTGTCTGTTGGATAAGCAGAAAGGAATACTGCATAGTTTCCCAGCAGCTCTTTCCTACAAGTCCTATAATGCATTGCAGTTACAATCTAGGGCTTTCCTGCACCCATCCCCTAATCCTCTTAGCACTGTTCAGCCCTGCCCTGTACATCCTTACATCATCATTCTCAGACATGTACACCTCATGCCCCTGCATCTCTACTCCAGTTCACTTTCTGGTTGCCCTCAGCAGGCTGTGTGTAGTGCTGTGCTGCAATCAGTTGGTAACATGGTAAAAGGTGGAGGAGAGGCTTTGGAAAGGAAGGGAAATATTTTGCAGCTCAGTGTGTTCCATGACCTTGAATTGAAAAAGCATTGTTTTTTTACCACTGTTTTGACCAGCAGACCTCTAATAGGAGGTGAAAAGGTGTCCCTTTTGTTTTTACAGTTCTATTGCACTCACTGCGTGTCAGTGTTCCCAAAACCAGCATAATTTATCCCTATAAATTTTAAATACTCTTATTGCAGTCCGTGCGTCTGTTTGCCGCAAAGAGCTCAGTTGTACGCAAATTGTGTTATACATATTTTATAGTAAATTGCGCCTGTTGTCAGTGGTGCGAAGGCCGCCATATTAATCCATATAACATTTAAATACTCTTATTGAAGTCCGTGCATCTGTTTTCCACAATGAGCTCAGTTGTACACAAATTGTGTTATACATATTTCTTCCACCAGACCGCATTTCACAGGTATTCAATAGAAACAATTCTGCTTCTAATCCTAGTTGGCTGTTGGAAATTAGAGGGATTTAAGAATAGCTGTGATTTGCCGTCTTTGCAGTACAGTTTCTCAATAAGAGACTATGAAAAACTTTTCTATACCTTTTAAATTTTTATCTTTCTGAACATGGAGCGAACTAGAGGTGGTAAGCGAGCAAAGAGGGGTGTAAAGGGTGACTTCTGGCAATCCTTATTTACCACCTCACCAACGCCTGTAATGCAAGGCACACATACAACACAGAGACCAGCTTAAGATCATGGTGCACGACGATCTGCGTCTCAACACCGATGTTTTTGGATGTGTTCCGGTCCCAATCGACTTCTGGGTATCTAAAATGGATGAATTGCCCGAGCTCGCTCGCCACGCCATAGAGGTGTTGCCTGCCCAGCAGCCAGCGTCATATCTGAGCGGACCTTCAGCACAGCTGGAGGAGTCATTACAGACAAACGCATCCGGCTTTCCACAGATAATGTGGATCGTTTGACTTTCATCAAGATGAATCAGGCATGGATCTCTGATGATGTTGTGGCTCCAATTGCCGAGTTCACCGATTAGTTGCCAGTCTACTTCACATTCCTCTTCAAAAAGCAATGGTCCTCTTGAAAATTTATTTTTAAAATGATCATTTCTTACTGCAATTTTTATTCTCAGTACCTAAAAGGTCATTTTGCTGGTTTTGCGGTGAGGAGACTGTAAAAGACACCAATTGTAAACTTTTTCATGAAAAAAACGTATTCCACTTAGTCATTTCTTCAACAAAATTTCAAGCAATGTCAATGGTTTTGAGGTCATGTTGCTGTGAGATACAGCTATAATCAAGGTCCTTTGGAACAGAAATGTGGCTTCTAAGTGGCATTTCTCCCCTCACAAATTTTTATGTTGTAACAGTTAGCTTGAGAAGTCCTAATATTTTAAATTTTTTGGGGGCATTGTGCTGTCCAAAACTAGCTATAAGGTGTCCATAAGGGAATTTTTTGGTGGTTTTCGGGTCAGGCTACTTTAAAATGGATGCCAGGGGTGGCAATAGGGCAGTATTCCTGCCAAGGGCCAGAATGAAAAAGGTGCTCAGTGATATGTTAAAAATAGGAAGTAGTAATGGGTGGGCACCCCATTTGATTTAGCTGCATGTGGCCGTGTCTCTCGCTGCACCCGCTGTAACTGAGGCCCTTCCAGCTGAACCTCCGCGTTCCCTGTTGGGACGTTCTTGCTGCCACCTGCACGGCATGTATGACAAGTAGTTGGTCCCTGGTGCAAAAAGTGCTAGGGGTCTCCTGGCAGTTGCCATGTGCCATTTCCGATAGCGGTGTCTTGTTTGTGTGAAAGGGGCCCCGTAGCTGCTGCTACCACTGTACCCGCTGTGGCTGCGCCGTCCTCATTTTTTCGGTTAACCATTGAACATAATGAATTATTTTAGCCTATGAATTGTGTTCTGTGACTTTTATAACCTAAGTGTGTTGCCTAAGATGTAGCACGTATCCATTTGACTGTTGTGGATTTTAATTCCAGCTTCTCCAGCCCTGTTTGGGTGTAAGAATGAAGGTGTTGTTGCTCTCCCATAGACTTTAATGGTCATCGGCGACTATCGTAAATCGTCATGATAATTTCAAAAATCTGTTATCTATAAAATGACGATTGTCAACACAATCACTCATCACTAATTGTACCGCCTGAGTCACCGTGCTGCACTGCGCTAACCATTTGGGCCCCCAAATTTCAGCTAACCTTAAAAG
>JAODAL010056967.1:0-22967 GCA_025379985.1 Phyllomedusa bahiana
CAGCAATGCTGGCGCACTAACACTATGTTGAAAAAAAATCCTGATAAAAACGCTGAACACTTGCACTAGCTCTTTGGTTGACCATGCGAGGTCTGTTGTGAGTGGAACCTGTCTTGTTTAACTTCTTTATGGTCTTTGCCACTGTGCCAGAGTTTCAGGGTGATGGCAATCTTATTATAGCTAGGTGATCTTTATGTAAAGCAACAATTTTATTTTTAGATCCTCAAAGAGTTCTTTGCCATAAAGGTGCCATGTTGAACTCCCAGTGACTAGTATGAGAGAGTGTGAGAGTGTTAACACAAATTTAACACATGCAAACAATTCAAAACCTGAGACCTTGTAACACTAAAGAGTCACATGACACATGAAGAAAAAATGGCAAATTGGGCACAATTTGTCATTTTCACTTAGGGGTGTACTCACTTTTTTTGTCCCCGGGTTTTTAGACATGATGGCTGTGTGTTGAGTTATTTTGAGGGCACATCAAATATACACTGTTATACAAGCTTTTAAAACTGACAACATTATATCACAGTGTCAAATCTTCAGTGTACCATGAAAAGATGTAATACAACATTAACTAAAATGTGAGGGGTGTACACACTTTTGTGAGAAATTGTATACCAAACAGTGAACTCTGTAAAACTGAAACCCAAAAACAATAGCGTAATTGCAATTTTTTTTCCATTTTCACGGCCCAATACAAGAAAAAACTGCAATACACCTCTAGATAAATTCCGTGAGGGGTGTTGAGCCCAAATGGGTGGAAGGTTTCACTGTCCTGGTGCTTTGGGGGTTTTGCAAACATGACATGACCCCATCAAAATCTGTGCTTTAAAAGCCCAAAAAGCACTCCCTCCTTTGTTGCTCCCGGCCATATACCCAAAAACAGTTTACAGTGACACCTAGTTTATTGCTAAAGTTGGAATAATTTGCGTAACAAATTTTGGGGGGTGCTTTTTTTCCCCAGTACTTCTTATGAAAATAAAATTTATTTCGCAAAAAAACTATTTTTGGGAAAAAAAAAATGTCCTTTATATCCCAACGCTAAAAAAAATCTGCGAAGCACTGGGGGGAAAATGGTGTTACTCACTAAACTCCGGGAAATAAGGGGGTATTTTTTTCCCAAATTATTTTTTTTAGGAGTTTTGATTAAGTTTTAGAACTTAGGGTGTTGGCAAACATAAAAATGGCACCAAAAAAATTTCCCTAAGGGAAAAAATGGCCCCCGAAAATCCAGTAGGTCTACTGGGAAAATTTCAAAAAAAGGGTTTGAATGGGGGGAATTAATATTGAGTTGCATTTTCTTAGTAATTTACTGTTTTCCCCGTAAATAATAGTTTGAAATTGAAAATCTGCAAAAAAAAAATGTGAAAATTTTAAAAAACTTCCCCTCCATTTTGCTTTAATTTCGGGAAAACCCCAAGAAGGTTAACAACCTTCTTAAACGTTTTTTTGAAATTTAAAGGGGGGCATTTTTTGATGGGGTCATTTCTGGGGGACTAAAAAACAGGCCCCGGGCCCAGGTCAGTGGGAAAAGGTCACAAAATAATCAGACTTCCAAATTTTGTAAAATAGGGGAAACAATTGTACAAAATTTTATAACCCCCCCCTACGCCTAAAAAATAAAAGACTTTAAAAAAATTCTCCCAAAAAAAAGAAGCTATGGTGCCCTAGTTAAAAAACTATTTTATGGGGGTAAAATTTTTTCATGACATTTTGATATTTTTCAAAAATAAAAAAGGACGGTATAGCAAAATTTTTCCTAACTTGAAACACAATTTGTCACAAAAAACGTCTCTGAACACATGGATAGGAAAGGGTATTAAAAATATTCCTGCATAAAGAAATTTGTAAATTTTTTAAAAAAATGGCTGTGTCTAGGGTCAAAAAATTAGCTGCAGAAAAGGGGTTTAACCAAAATAAACCCAGAATGCTCAATTTTTCCAAACCTTTTCTAAAAAATGTTTTAAATGTAATTACCTGAGAAAGACCCACCTCCATTGGGAAATTTTTTATGAAAGATTTTTTTGGGTGCTGTCCCGGTAAATTTGGGGGTATGTTTTGAGAATATCCCCGGGTCTGCACTGTTTTTTTAAATGTTTTAAACCTTGTCCTGGGTTGCACCTCACACTTTTCCTTGTGTGCCCTAGGCTTTGTCACTCATATTGCCTACGAGAACAGTGAGCAACCTTACACAGGTGGAGAGGGCAAACCCCATCACTTGTTCCCCGCTTCACCCACTGCGTGCCCTCATTGGAGAAATTTATCAATCTGTTAGCACTCACCCGGTTAACAACTCCTGTGCAGAAGAGATTAGGAAAAAAAGCACAGGGAATAAAATAGCGCAAAAAAAAAAATGAGATCTGAGGGCTAAATTTTGATTTTATGAACCAGGCTTGTGAGAAGTTGTGCCCTCCAAATGCCAATTAAAGGGGGTGAAGCAAGCAAATTTTTAAAGCTTTCCCCATCGTAAGAAATAATACACTGGAGGCTCTTTCTTTTTCTTTTTAAAATTTGGGGGAACTGTGAGTTTTATTTTTATTATTTTTTTTTTTTTACTAAAGGGGAACTATTACCTTCCATCTTTACCTACCTATTGGGGCCTTCCCCTTTCCCACTGTCTAGAGGGATCTTTGTTGCCCACCCCTACATACCTAGCATTTTTTTTAACTGACCTGGAGTCTTCCCTTTTTCCACCTGAGTCTTTGCCTGCCTACCACCTTTTTGGAGCTTTGTGCCCGTCTACCCTGAGTCTTAGTCTTTTTTTTTAAGCATTTATTTTTGAAAAATGTAAACTTTAACTGTGTCACCCTTAGGTGTCAGCCAAGGTTAATGTCAGCCTTGGGTAGCAAAATCACCCCAACCCAGCACTGTAAGGGGAGCTTCTGTCAAAACCTTCATTGCTGAGCTGGATTAAAATTATTAAAAAACCACTCAACAACAACAAAATATTTTATTTCTATAAACTTTTCTGACTGAGTCATTGTTGATTAAAATGACCTTATTCCTCATTACCGAGGTTTTTTCTTCCCACCTGGGGTTTTGGCTAATTCCTGGGGTCTTCCCTTCCTACCTCCTAGTCTTTTCTGCTTATCTACCTTTTTGGGGTTTGTGCCTGCCTACCTTGAGTTTTAGCATTTCTTTTTTTTTTTTTAAGCTTGTTTATTGAAAGCTAAAGCTTCCCGTGACAGTTTGGTGTCAGCCAAGGTGAATGTCAGTTTGGGGGTAAAAAAAAAATACTGTAGCTAACACCAAGCGCAGCATAGTAAGGAGGGTATCTGTCAGACACCTTCTTTATGTGCTGGAATAAAATGATAAAAAAAAAACCCTCCAAACAAAGAAATATATTTTATTTCTATTTACGATTTTTTCCTCATTGCCCTTTTATTAAAGATGTGATCTGATGTAGTTCAAAAAGTCCTTTATAGTAGAAATGTGTCCATCATAATGAAACGGGGAAACATTTAAAACATAGAACACTAAAAAAAGCTGACAGTACTAAATTCATCCCCTGCATCACCTAAAACGCATGTCGGGGCTTGATTTCGGGGGTCCCAGAGGAGTTTAGGCGTATAGTATGATCCTGAGGGGTTTGGTCACGTCCCCCCCACCCCCTAAGATTGTGCCTGAAAGTGGGCCTCTCTCCCGCCCCTTCTCTTTACTATTGTGTTATGCGGCCAATATCAACTGGAATCTGTCACCCCCAATCTCCATATGGAGTTTATAAAAAGGGTGGAAATGGTAGGAAAGGGGCGTAAAAGTGAGGTTTAAAATGTTTGTAGCAATTCTGCAGGGATAAAATCATGGTTTGGGAAGTTGTCAAATGGTCTGAAGTGGAGGAGAAAAAAGGGGAAAGGGAACCACTCGGAAAAGACATTCCCTGTGAGTCACGGATGTAAAACCTTGATTCCATAGCAAATTGACCAAAGTGATAAATTTAAAAACTTTAATTGCGTTAAAACTAAAAACTACAATGAAGCTAAAAAGCTAGAAGATAGGCGGAATACTTATCAAGTCTTTGTATAGAACAAACTTATAACGGCGTGGTATTATTTGGTCTTCCTTTTTTTCGCTCATACTCAAAAAACTGCACAATCAGTCACTCAGTCTGTCCACGTGAGTCATCTCCTTCAGATTTTATTTTAGATACGGGTTTTGATACTTCTCATTTAGCTAAGTAAACACCTTTAGGATTTTAGGTTTTTTTCACCCTTATGTAAATATGAAATGAGTGCAAGAGATTAAAAAAAGTATAACAGGAATAGCTGGGAACAGCAGACTGATGTGTCAATCACTGCTATAGAAGTCGATACTAAAGTTTTCTATGCCTCAGTGAAACGATGGTGAGAAAACCCCTTTAAAGGGCTATGTCACCCAAATTTTTAAAAGCTTTTCCAAATCCACGATACAGTGATATTGGTGGGGGTTTTTGGCGCAAAAAAAGTGGTCGGTTTTAGATTTCCACCATACAGTGACTGTGGGGGAATCCAAAAAAGGAATCTAGGGAAAAAGACTATTTTTTCTATGCTCCGGAAGAGGGCCGTGGTTTAGAAACCCCCACGTAGAATATCTGTGGTGTAACTAAAAACACAGAGTTTTATTGCTGTTTTGGGACAAGGTTACAATGGGTTTTTTGCAGTTTTTAAATGTGTTTAAAAAAACCCAAACTGTAATACTGTGCTGTGTAGACATAGCCTAAGGTTTTTCAAAAGCGATCTTGGTCAGATTTTACATCAGTGTTTGTAAAACAAGCCGAAAAATGAAACTACAAAGTTAAAAACTATTGGAAAAAATTTGCACTGTTACTGTACTAATCGACTCCTAGTTTTAACTTTTTTTAGGCTATGTCACAAACTAAGGTAAAATACTGTCCAAAATCCAAAGATTTTTAAATTCACTGACTGTGGTTTTTGGGGCAGATTGGTAGAAAGCGCGTTGGTTTTTTGGGTTTGCCATCGACCCCCCACTTGCATGTAGGAACCCAATAGCAATCTGCGAAAGATCCCCGTAATTGGAAAAAAAACCCTGCTGTGTAGACTACAGCAAGATTTTTTTTTTGTATCTAGAGGACAGTTAAAATTTTGGATTTTCGGGAATTTAAATTGAATCCGACGAAAATTCTGACCAGAAAATGTGCTGTATGGTATGTTACCGGTGTAATTACGGGTCGTATTTTATTGCGTAATTGCACGAAAAAACCCAAAATGCACCCCAGAATTATGTTTAAATTTTAAGCTTTCAAAAAGAGCCCTATTTTTGCCCGTCTTCCCCGGTGTACAATACCCGCGTATTCTAGCCTGGAGAAAGAAGGAAATGCCCCCTTCTTCCTGGGTTTACGCGACTGTATAAAGAAGGAATGGGGGTTTTAGCCCCCCGTGCTTTTTGAAGTATGCACGGCCAACGGGTACTTCTAAAACACCCGAATATTGCGGGCATACAGTAGTGCCGCAATATGCCTTTTTAAAACATGCCATTAGCATACCTTGTTAAAATATTAAAATGTTGTCAAAATCTGGGGGTATTTAATATTGCGGGACCGCTTTTTTACGCAGATTTTGCACAAAAACCCCGTGGTGGGTTTTGGGATTTTTTGTTGGTCAAACAAACTAGCAGAATATGCGCTTTTTAAAATCCCCAGATTTTAAAACCAACTGAAAAAATCTGTGCTGTGTGACTACACAAGATTTTTTTTTGCGGCTACCAGCCGTGTACTGTGAATTTTTCTGCGAAAAAACCGTGCTATGTAGACTACCTTGTACGGATAGATATATAACCCCAAAAACGCTGAGTGGAAGTGACCTTTGTTGCACTTTTAATGATTTCCAAAAAAAAAAAGAGATTTGGCTGCTTTCCCTCCTTTGTGGAAATGATTGTAACCCCTGTATCACAATCAAATAGCCAGTGCATAAATACCAAAGCCATTTCTTTCTTAAGGAGCATAAGGCTTGTTAGGGTTTTTCTACTCACATTGCGCTGGAAACAATCATTTGGATTTGCTATTTATTTTATGATTGTATCTTTTTTCCGAACCCATACATAACCGTCAGGGGGTTTTAAAGGGAAAAAAATTAATTTCCTCAATTTTCACAGCCCCAAACACCCCAAGATCAGTAAGAAACCAAAATCCCAATGAACAAAATTTAAACCCTGAAAGCCCTTCTCAGACATTCAAAAAAAACTGGCAGCTTATAAAGTCGTTTGTTTATTGCTGTGATTTTATTCAAAAATAAAAAAGGTAGGAAAAGGTCCGCAATAACTTTTTGTTGCTTTTTCGCTCAAAAAAAATAATTTTGATCGATAAAAAAAAGGGAAAAAGACAAC
Organism: Phyllomedusa bahiana; assembly: GCA_025379985.1. NCBI lineage: Eukaryota > Metazoa > Chordata > Amphibia > Anura > Hylidae > Phyllomedusa > Phyllomedusa bahiana. Next base: position 6,325 of record JAODAL010056967.1, read on the forward strand.
TTTTAGCGCTCATTTTTATTTTTTTGCGCCTTTCCCCTTCTATGTTGTTTTTTAAATGTTAACACTGTGTTTAAAAGGGTTTTCCTATTTAGCGTTTTTTTAAAAATCCTGTTTGTTTTTCTTTTTCTTAGTATAAACAAGTCACAACGTTTTTATTTTGAACCATTGCCAAACAGCTAAAATAATATGCGAATAAAAAAATTGTATTTATACAGGTTTTGTTTAACTAGCGAGGTAATAGGTATCTATAAAAAGACGCAATCTTGTTAAATTTTTAAAGGGGTCTTGTTCCATATGGAAAATTTTTTTCTACCCTTTGGGTTTTTTAAAATCACAGTTTCTCTTTTGTAAGTGGGGCTTTATTCATTTTCTCACTCACACACCCAGACCACCTCCAATCTTTTTTTCTACAAAAATGAGCTTCAAGACTATTCAATTTTTGTTCCTTTAAAAATTTCACATTTAAAGGGAATGTGTCATCAAAAATTAGTCATGTTTAAGTCCCCTTTTTGTTAAAACATCTTTTAGGTTTTTGGTTGTTTTTTTCTTTAAACTTTCTTTTACTTTCAATTTTTTTAATAATTCTTAATCTTGCAGTTTTCACTTTGGCCATAGGGCCCTTTTTTGCCTGCTTTAACAGCAGTCAGAGAAATGTTTTCAGTAGGGGTTTATGCACATAGGAGACTTTAAAACTGCTCAGTTCCCTTTATTCTATAGGAGAGGTTTTCTAGGGCATGCTTTGGACCTGGGAGAATCAGTTGGGAGGGGTTAATGGTGAAATTTACTATTCCCCTTTTACGGGGACCGGTTATTACATCTGGGTCTCCCAAAGCCCCCGGCTGAAAAGACGCAATGAGAATCTTTCTTACAAAACAGGAAATTCGACAAAGGTTACCCCCCAAAAAAAACTGAGGCTTAAAAAATTAAAAATATTAAAATTAGGAAAAAAAAAATATATAATATACCCAAAAATTAAAAAAAAAAAATTTTGCTGAAACATAAAAATGTGGGGTTTAAACAAAAAAGTCTTTTTTTGGGGACACTTTTCCCACGGGGACTAAGGATTTTGCCACAAACCCGTTTTTTGCGGGGAAAAACAAAAAATTACGCCCACAAAACTAGGGGTTTTTCATTGGGGGGAAAAATGATAGCAGGAAGACAAGTCATGGGATAAATAGTAAAAAAATCTTACAAACAATTTAAAAACAATAATCTTTTTAAATGATAGATATATAAAAAAGGGAAGACTATGCGCAAAAATAGTATTAGTATCACATTTTAAAAGGAAATCCAAATTACCTATTTAAAAAAGTTTCACTGCATCAGTTGGTTCTACCCCCCCCAACGCATGTTTCGCTCTGCTTCATCTTTCTGCCCTCCTTTTTTTTAAAAACCCCGGGTATTGAGGCACACACAAGTACATGCCAAAAATACACGTGTGAACCCTAGCTAATGATTTTTATATTATCTATTTTGGTTAAATGACAAAATGGGGTTATCTGATTTGTTTGATTAATGTTAGTTAGGTTTTTTCTTTTTAAAGCAGGGGTTAAAATTTAAATGTTTTAGAGTATACCCGTTCTTACTTCTGTTGCCCCAGTTTTTCTCTCCCGAAACAGACAAATAATTTACATTGTTAGGGTATGGGAACTTTACTGATGCTTCTTTTTGCTGGCCCCCTACTCATGAGATAGCTGTCAGCCAAAAGCTCATTTGGCACGCTCAGATGAGCTAAGCGAGAATGTTTATTTTTTTGGGAAGAGGGAGACATCCCACATCAGAATTTTGACGGCACTTACTCCATGGCTATGAGGAATGGGCCATGTTGAAAATTAACATTCCAATGGCATGGGGGTGTGGGGCTGCCTCTGTACAAACTAATTAGAGAATCCAGGGAAAATTTGGCTCACTTTATCATTTGTGTATGCCAGCATTAGTGCGGAAACCCCCCATTTACTGTATTAACATTCTGTTCCACTTTAAATCGCCATTGAAGAATATGCCCTTTTGGGGATTATAGAATAAACTATTGATCACTGAAAATTAAAGGGTTTTTCGGCTCCCAAAGATACATGAGTCAAGTAAATTGCCTGGGAAATTATTTCCCCATCTTGCTATTAAGCGACAGGAAAATAAAAAAAAATAAGATATACTATGAAAAAAAATGTTTACCCCCCTTTCAGATTAGCAAAAAATAAAAACCCGAAACAAAAATGCACCATGATAAATTTAACAGAATGTTTTTTCAACTTTTTCAATGTTTTTTTTTTTAGCTTCTGTTTTAGATAAAAGCAATTGCACAAAAGGGATAAACACAGTCAAGCATTTTACGCCCAAAAAAAATGAAAAACATTTTGCCTAAGTTGTGGACTGTGTTTAAAAAAAATAGGGTGAAATATGAAAGGTTTTTTGGTCTTTTTTGGGGTAAAATGCGCAAAGGTGAGGGTTCACCCCATGGATCGAAAATGTTTGGCGCATTATGCATCAGACTGAACTTTGTAAAGTGCCAAAAAATTGGAACATTCTAAGGGCATTCGGGAGGTGTGTCGCACCACACATAATATTCTACACTTTTAGAACTAGATTTGCCTTTAGGGCAAAAAAATACCCCTTTTTCTCAACTTAACCCCGTAAAAGATAAAAAGAAATTTTATAAAAATTTATCAAAGTATTAAAATAAATTATTCATTTTAACTAAAATTTTTTAATTTTCTCAAAAAAAAAAAATGATCTCCTATCAAATGTATTTAGTTAATAATAATATTAATTTAAGATTAAATAATATAAATTAATAAAACCAAAAAAGCTTTTAAACAAAATTTCCCTGTCCATTTGGATTTAGGGAAATTGCGTAGTATTATCGTGATTCAAAACCATCACAGGGGGGCTAAAAAAAAAAAGGCATTAGAATAGCTGTCGTGATAGAAACTTGTGGTGTGCTGGCTATGCTGTATTAAATAAATGGGCCATTACAATGCGCAAATTTCCATATGGGCCAAACATGCAGGCGAAGTGTGTCGAACTTTGATATTTATGAGCGCAAAAAAAACCACTTTACAGATTAAAAAGTGCATTTTACTCTAAAAAAAGTTTTAAAAATTTACTTCGACTCACCCTTTTTCATACATGTCTGGCATTGTGCTTTTTAGTTTGTAAAAATTTTTTGGTTCAATAATCCTTGTTTATTTGTGAAAAATTCAACTTTCGTGGAAAATGTAGAAAATTTTTTTTCCATTTTCAAATTCTTGAGTAAGACAGATGTTTTTCCACTCACAATAGTTTATAATTAGGCATCTACCCTTGTTTACTGTAGGTTGGGATCATTTTTTAAAATTTTCACATTTTCAAGAAAATTTGAACAAGATTTTTTTTTGGGGCAGTCAAGTTCTGACCTGCTTTTAGGGGGGCCCGTAAGTTAGATACCCATAAATGACTTCTTAAGAAAGCCCCCCCTTAAAGTGTTTAAAAATGTTTAAACATGTTTAGGAAGTTGTTAAACAATTGTTTTTTTGTGAAATTTTGGTCCCATTATGGGGGATATACGTTTTTGAACTTTTTTTTTGGGGTTTTTTTGGGGTTTTGAACAAAATACAAAATCCGGGTGGGTTTTTTCTTTTTTTTTTAAAGCATCCCGTGGGGTATAAATGACATGCAGCTTTACTCAGCAGGTCAATACAAATTACAAAGAACCAATTTTGTTTTTTGTTTTATGTTTTACTGTTTTACACAACAAAAAACTTTTATTCAAAAAGGAAAACACTTTTTGATCCCTAGTCTGAGAACCAAAACTTTTGTTTTTTTCATTTTGGGATGTGCGGGGGCTTTTTTTTTGAGGATGGTTGGTTTTTATTGTATCTTTTTAGCTTTTATCTGAGTTTTTGATCATTTTTAAATTTGTTTTTTTGGAAAGGAAAGGGGAAAGAAAATCCGTACTTTTTTTTATTTTTTTTTAAAACAGGCTCATGTGCAGTTCTTGACAATTTTCTTGTACTTGATAAATTATGAGGTACCCATTTATGTAGTTCTTTTAATGTTGAAAAACTTTAAAAAGTGTTTTTTTTTGTAAAAAAATATTTTTGCATCGTTCTTCTGTAGCCATAACTTTTTAAATTTTTTTGTATAAGGCTGTGTAAAATTTTTTTTTAAGGGGAACTGTGTTTCAATTGGTAACCACTTTGGTTTTTTATGGTTTTTTTCCATTTTATGTATTGCGGGTTAACAAAAATCACAGTTCGTGATTGTTTTTTTTTATTTTTTGGGGAAACACCCTTGTTGGGTTTAAATTAAAATATTTAAGGGTGGTCAATTATGAAATGGCGAACCAAATATGTGTAGTTTATTTTTGATCTTTTTTGGGCTGATTGGGGTTTGTAAGGGGGAAAAAGGGGGGGTTTATGTGTTTTTATTTTTTTTTTTTTTATGTGTTTTTTTTCTTTTACTTTTTTACATTTTTTTTTTACTTTTCCCTTTGGGGACTTTTTCGTTATCTTTAGATCACTGATACAAAAGAGATCATACATAGCAGAACTGTACGATGTAGCAGAATACACTTTACCGTGAATCACGGGTTTTGTGTTTTCTTCTTTATTTTTAAACAAAGGCCATTTAAAAGCATTGAAAACTTTGAGAAACATTTGTGCTATGTATATGGGCAAAATCTGTTCGTTTAGTTCTGCTACTCTGCATATAGGGTGCCGAGCATGTGATGTCACAAACAGCCCGGAGCTATTGGAAAAACTTTGGCTGTCAGGAAAAACAGACTGCTGTGGCAAAATGCTGCGATGTTGCACGGGAGAGAAAAGGAGTCCTTCTTCTGTTTTCCCTTAGTGCTGATCGCGATATATTTGCAGCACCTGGGGGGTTAATCCCCAGGGGCTGGGCTCACCCCAGCCACGGTATGCAGCATGAAGCCAGTTGTAATATACAGTTTTTTTCCCCATGGGCGCCCGTCCGGGCCCCATTGAAAGCACGTCCCCTTTACAGAAAGAGCTTAAAAGGGGAAACTATCACCAAAATTTTTTTTTCTTACTAAACCAAAAATACTATACTTTCCTTTTTTTTTTTAGCCTTTTTTTTTTTGATTTTAGATTTTATATTCGTTGTCTGTATAGTTTATGGGGGTAACCATCTTCCATAAACTGTTTTTAACAGCATTTAGAGATGCTCTACAGCAGCTTTATGAACAAGGGGGCCTTTGAACAACAGACCGCTGATGGGAAGAAATCAGTGTGCGAGAGGCGGGGGGGCGAACTTGGACTCCTAATGGATTGGGGGGACCTTTGTTTTTAACATTTTGGGGTCACCTGTCAGTTTAACCCTGGGTTGTACTGATAATGAGCAGACTGCTGAAAAAATTTCTCTAAAACAAAAGTGTCAGAATTTTATCAGGCCTAGTGGCCAAAAGAAAATGAAAAATTGAAATTTAAATGCAAAATAAAATAAAAAAATAACCAGCATTCTTAAAAAATAGTTTTCAAAAAAAGAAGTTAAACATTTTTAACCTTTTTTGATGACACATTCCCTTAAAAGGATATAAACACAAAAAGAAATTTTTGCCCAGAGGTTTCCCAAGACTAAATAAAAACTTGGCAAAATTCGGATACTGTAGACGACACCCCAGTGAAGTATTTTTTTTTTATTTTTTCAGGTAAACTTTTTAGAAGACACAGTTGAGCTTGTCACTAGAAAACACGGAAAAAAAGTGTACAGTGAAAGGTTTTCCTAATCACCTGGAGTATTACAATCTGCAAGGTAATTTAAACGGGTGTTTGTAAAAATTTTTGCTATGTAGCCCAAAATTTTTTTAACATAAAACCCTTAATAAAGTTTTTTTTTTCAAAATTTTGGGTGCAGTTTGATAGGTTTTTTAATTTACTACAGTATCTTCTATATATTTCGTGCTTTTTGCCCCGTAAAAAATTTCTAATTGAATCCCGCAAAGCCGTGGGGTCGTTTTAGTGTCATTAAAAAGGGGAGCCTGAGATAAGAAAAGCCTACAAATGTGACTCACAAGTTTTCTAGCTTGACCTTTCAAGGGGGCCCAGGGGAAGTGTTGTCAATGTGAAAGATGTAGAGGGCATAATAGGCACTGGGCCCAAAAAACTTTCTAATGTGTTGGGGCCAGGTTAAAGTGAAGACAGAATCCTTAACCTGCTCTGTCAAACAGCATCAAGTCAGCACCTATATTTCCCGCCACCTCAAACTCCAAAAGGGATGCTGATTTCTTTAGAAAACACACTAAAAGGGACCTTGTATTTTTTTTGCCAGGGCTTGCCCCATACTACATGTAGATGGAAAAATTTTTAGTCAAAAGGGCAATCAGCCAACCCCCCATTACTGAGGAAATTTTGACCTAGTTATTTCATAAATCATCAATAAAGGTTTTTTTTTTTTTTAGGTAAAATATAAAAATGCAGATTAAAGAAAAATTAAAGTTTCAGCTCATTCGGGAAATTTAGAAAATGAAAATTCTGTGCAAGCGAAAACAAATATGCAAAGAGAGTAAAAAGGAAAGGTACAGATCATGGAAAAAACCCAAAAAAACATCTTATCAGAGAAAAATTATTTTGTTATACATGATTTTGTCAAAATTTAAAAAACTGTGCTGTGATTTTTTCTTCTAGCTTCAAAAATTACTGTAATTTTCTTTTTTCTTTTTGGGTTTTTATTTTTTTCTTTTTTATTTATCTGTGAATTTCCACCGTTATGTGTTCCATTAATTGTTTGTGTTATGTCTGCATATTTACTTTGCCTTTTTGTTCGCTCAAATGACACAAGCATTTTAGAATTGTTTTTGGTTATAATTTTTATAAAATGTGGGAAAATCGTTATTTTGGGATATTAACAAAATCATATATTCTGACGGGAGCGGAAAAAATCCGGGGTTTATTTTCCATTTGTGCTAGCTTAGTTCTATTACAGCACGTGGTTTTTTATAGACCTACAGTGGTGTGAGAATATTTGCCCCCTTCCCATTTCTTAATCTTTTGTATGTTTGTATGCGTAAGGGTTTGATCCCAAAAAAAAATTGGGCCAACTAACAAAAGTAACACAAATGCAGTTTTTAAATTAAGGTCTTTTTATTAGGGAAAAAAAAAAGTAAAAAAAGCCTACAGGGCCCTGTGTGAAAAAAGTAATTTCCCCCCCCACCCCTTTAAAACTAATTAACTGTTTTTCCACCTTTTTGGGAAGTGTTCAATTTTCCCTAAGCCCAGCCGGGCCCCTGATTCTGTCACCCCTTTTCTCAAGCAACAAAATACTTAAATAAGCCCTGTCGACAAAGTAAAAGAAACCCAAATGATCCTAAAGCTAGTATATGGGGAGATTCAAAGAAAATCCCGAAAAAACGAGAAACCAAAGAATAGAGCTCTTTTAGTCTGAAAAGGCTATAAAGATCATAAATTTTTGGGGGACTCAAGAGAGCCCACATTGACATCCTTTTTACCAAGGGAGAAAAAAAGGGGGACTGTGGTGAACCTTCCCGGGAGCAGCCGTCCCCCAAAATTACCCAAGAGCCAGCAATACTCCCCAGGAGGTCCAAAAAAAACCCCCCACAACAACATGCAAGAGCTGCGGCCTCTTTTGTCTTAATTAAGGTCGTGTTCTGCCCCCCCCCCCAAAAAAAGAAAGAAAAAAAGTGAAAATTTTGGTCTGCATGGAGAGTTCCCCAGGACAAAAATCCACTGTGAGCAAAAAGAACATAAAGGCTTGTCTCAGTTTTGCCAGAAAAAATTTTGATGACCCCCAAATTTTTGGAAGAATTTCTTGGATTGATGAACAAAAGTTGAATTTTTTGGGAAAGATTTAAGTCCCATTATATTTTTGTGTAGAAGCAACAAGTTTCAGAAAAAGGAACTCATACCAACCATAAAACGGGGGTGGGGTGTATATGTCTGAAGTGATTTGCGCTTCAGGGACCTTGAAGACTTACTTGATAAATGGAACCCATGAATTCGCTGTTACAACAAATCTTGAAGAGAATGTCAGGCCATCTGTCCTGACCCAAGCTGAAGCGCATTAGTTTGCCAGGACAAAGATCCCAAAACAACCAAGCTAATCTGAATGGCTTTAAAAAAAACTAAAAACTTTTGGGGTAGACTAGTCCTTACTTTAATCAAATTGAGATGCTTGGGATGGCTTAAAAAAGGGGTTTTCTCAGAAACCCCCCAATGAAGTTGAATTACAATGATTCTGCAAAATGAAGGCCAAAATTGCAAAAGATCTTGGAGTTATCGCAAGGCTTGATTGCAGTTGTTGCGTAAGAGTGGCCCAACTAGTTATTTGGTTTAGGGGGGCAACTACTTTTTCACACAGGGCCCTGTAGGTTTTTATTACTTTTTTCCCCTTAATAAAGGCCTATATTTAAAAACTGCATTTTGTGTTAATGTTTGTCTAATATTTAGATTTGTTTGGTGATCTGAAACATTTAAGTGTGATAAACTTCCAAAAGATTAAGAAATCAGGAAAGGAGGAAAATAGTTTTTCACATCACTGTAAATGTATTTATTGAATTATGTAGGAAAATAAATGAAAAACGAATATCATTAGAGAAATATTGAGCATTATCTATAAAACAATTAGAACTCACTTGGTTGCCCATCGCAGCTAATTACAGTGCAGCTTTAATTTTTCTGCAGCAGTTAAATAATTTAATGTTGAATTATGCTAAGGGCAAAAAAAACAAACAGTTTTCCTGAAAAAATTTGAATGAGGTCTGTATTCTCTTTTCAACTTGCTCCACGTTAACAATCTAAAACACCTGTCAAACTCAACACATGCGGGCTGAATCCGGCCCACCAAATACATATATGTGGCCCTCAAGAGCTTAGACAAAGCATAACAAGTTCTTCACTTTTCATGGAGGATGAAGCCAGCACTTGTCAGAGGCGGCAGTGCCAGCATAGGAAGCAGCCATCGTCTTGGATTCAAAGCTCCAACTGCACCTCCACACTGCTGTCTTCAGTAACTCACAGACTGTGGCTCAGCTCTGACAGGCCTATCCAAGCACCCTAACCACCCTGAAACCCCACTGTATCATAAGCTTGATCAAGTGTAAATGTCAGAGACAAGGCCTTGTTTGTACAGGTTTTGGGGCCTACTTAAAATGGCCTGGTCCTCAACTTTTTTTCTGTTACATAGTTTGTAAGGCTGCGCCTACACAGCAAGGACATAATACTGGTTGCATTTTAAACAAGAATCTGACTGGTATTTTATACTCGGGTTTTGTTTTTTGGGACATTCTTTGGCCCTTTTTGATGCACTTTTTTGGATTCTTAACATCGGAATAGTTAATTTTCAGCTGCAAATCCGGCAGAGGAATGTACATGTTCCAAGTTTTTTGCAAAGCCGTCGGTCTTGAAATCTAGCCTCAGAAAATCCAAGCCGTGTAGACTACAGCTCGGATTTTCTATTAATGTCTATGGGGATGGTTCACATTTGGCTTTTCTCCGGTTTCAAATTCTCAAATCCGTGGCAAAATCCAAAATCCGTGTCAATACCATGTAGACATACCCAAAGACTGAAAAAAGACACGTCCATCCAGACCAACCTATTGTCCTACAGTGTTGATCCAGTTGATGACCAGATATGGTTACAAGGGTTTTTATTGTTTTTATTCATTGCATACAAAATAGAAAATTATACCATTACTAATATACGTCTTTTACTAAAGCTGTAGGCCCCTAATGGCTTATGTTGCCTAACTTTATGGACTAAACATGGTATCAGTTATGTGACCCACCACACATGTCATATGACTCCTGGTATCCAATTAACAATAAATCATTGAAGAACAGAACTCCAATATTACTACTTTCAGCAGTGCCTTATCATGTGACAACCACACACAGGTCATGTGACCCATGGTATCCAGGTAACATTAGATTATTGAGGAACAGAACTTTGCCAGTATTACTACCTCTAGCAACGTCTTATCATGTGACCATCACACAGGTCATGTGACCCCTGGTATCCAGGTAACAGTAGATTGAGGAGCAGAACTTCTCCAGCATTACTATCTCTAGCAACGTCTTATCATGTGACCACAATACAGATCATGCGACCCCTATTATCTAGGTAACATTAGATTATTTAGGAGCAGAACTTCTCCAGTATTAGTACCTCCAGCAGCATATTATCCTTTATGTTAGTGTCTGTGGAGAAGATACCACACGTTAATTAATAACATGACCTCCTCTAACGAGATAGTTGTTTAAAAGACAAAGACTGGTATAGGTGGTATATGAGAGGAGAATTTCAAAAGCATGTATGTTCGAAGATTTCCTATTCTAGAAAAGTTTTTCTACTAAGGCTAGTGTTGTGGTTTCTTTTCTTTACTTTATTACTTTTTATACATTGGAGAATGTTTCATTTATTTTGTACATTTTACAGTGAAGGAAATAATTATTTGATCCCTTGCTGATTGTGTAAGTTTGCTCACCGACAAAGACATTAACAGTCTATAATTTTAAGAGTAGGTTAATTTTAACATTGAGACATAGAATGTCCAAAATAAAATCCAGAAAATCACATTGTATAAATTATATAAATTTATTTGCATTTTGCTGAGAGAAATAAGTATTTGATCCGCTACCAACCATTAAGAGTTCTGGCTCCTACAGACAAGTTAGACGCTCCTAATCAACTCATTACCTGCATTAAAGACAGCTGTCTTAAATAGTCACCTTTATAAAAGACTCCTGTCCACAGACTCAATCAGTTAAACTGTAACCTCTACAACATGGGCATATCCTTGATCATGAGGAAGTTGAGAGATCAGCCTAAAACTACACGGGGGGAACTTGTTAATTATCTCAAGACAGCTGGGACCACAGTCACCAACAAAACCATTGGTAACACACTACACCGTAATGGTTTAAAATCCTGCAGTGCCCGCAAGGTCCCCTTGCTCAAGAAGGCACATGTGCAGGACCGTCGGAAGTTTGTCAATGTATGATGTATGATTGACAAATGTATGATTCTGTGAGTGATTGGGAGAAGGTACTGTGGTCAGTTGAGACAAAAATTTGACATTAAGTTGCCGTGTTTGGAGGAAGAGAAATGCTGCCTATGACCAAAAGAACACCATTCCCACTGTCAAGCATGGAGGTGGAAACATTATGTTTTTAGGTTGTTTCTCTGTTAAGGGCACAGGACTACTTCACCACATCAATGGAAGAAGGAATACAGCCATGTACCGTAAAATCCTGAGTGACAACCTCCTTCCCTTCGCTAGGACATTAAAAATGGGTCGTGGCTGGGTCTTCCAGCAAGACAATGACCCAAAACATACAGCCAAGGAAATAAAGAAGTGGCTCAAAAAGAAGCACATTAAGGTCATGGTGTGGCTTAGCCAGTCTCCAGACCTTAATCCCATAGAAAACTTATGGAGGGACTTAAAGCTTGCCAAGTGAAAACCTCAGAACCTTAATGATTTAGAGATGATCTGCAAAGAGGAGTGGACCAAAATTCCTCCTGACATGTGCGCAAACCTCATCATCAACTACAAAAAACGTCTGACCTCTGTGCTTGCCAACAAGGGTTTTGCCACCAAGTATTAAGTCTTGTTTGCCAGAAGGAACAAATACTTATTTCTCACTGCAAAATGCACATACATTTATATAATTTATATAATGTGATTTTCTGGATTTTATTTTTGATATTCTATTTCTCAATGTTAAAATTAGCCTACCCTTAAATTTATAGACTATTCATGTCTTTGTCAGTGAGTGAAGGAAAACAGACGTGCATTGCAGCAGCTACTGCTCAAAAGCTTCTAATTGATAGCCATCCATGCATTTTAAACACCTTGCAAACCATCTACCATTACAGCAACAATGTGTGAACCCACACTAAGTGAAGGGAAAAAAATTGAGAATTTAAGTTTAACAAACTCCTCCACCTCCATCTCTGACAGCATCTTCCTCTGACTTTCAAGGTGAATACACTTAGTTAAACTAGTTTATTTCTTTACATTCTCTTTTGTTATACTGTATACAGTATATTTTTACAGTGAACATGTTTGTTAATAAACATGTAAAAAAATTGTGGTGGTTTTGGGTTGCGTGGAACAGATTGATATTTCAATTAAATTTCTGTGGGAATATTTGCTTTGATATAGCAGCAATTTGAGTTAAAACAAAAGTCACCAAATAATAATAATAATAATAATCTTTATTTCTATGCCCCAACTTTATTGCACACTTTACAAATTAAGGGGAAAAACATCCCGTCTTTACACATTAAAAGTATTGCAAATGAGACAAAGGTGTGGGGGCCCCCGTCGTGAGAGTTACAAATTAGGGTGTATGGGTGAAACATCGGTAAGAAGTGCCAATTTTAAAATAGGCGGCCATGTTTCAAAAAATGGGGGGTGGTTTACATGAAAAAGGGAAAACCGCCCCCCAGACGTACATTATTACGAAAGTGCCTGGGGAGTCCCCAAAGTGCAGGGAGTGAGAGATGTGTGTGATAGCAGTTAGGGATCTTGGTGGGCCAGACCGAAAAGATGTATTTTCGGGGCCCCTCTTAAAACTGTGAGGGTTTGTGAATGTCCCCTGATCGCCCGCGGTACATACCCAGAAAATTTTGGGCCGCACGTTGAAAATCTTGGGGGGGCCGGGGCATGGGGGGTTCGGATTGAGAATGTATTTTAAAAACATAGCAGAGCGGAGAGCAGGGTAGGGCGGTAGACAGAGACTAGGGAGGAGATGTAGGGAGGAGCAGGCTGTGGAAGCTTTTGGGGAGAGTGCTGAGTTTATACTGTCCTGTACGGGGATGGGCAACCATCAGTGATGACAAGGTAGAGGCTCATAAGGGTGGAGAGAAAGACAAGCCGGCTTTTTGCTGCTTTCTGGACAATTGGAGGGGGGAGGTTTGCAGAGGGGGAGCCCGATAAGCAAGGAGTTGCATAGTAAAGACGAAAAAGAAAAAGAGCAGTAATAGAGTTTGAGTCGTTTCCACAGTAAAAATGGAGGGATTTTGGAGATTTTTTGGGTGCAGGTGAAGGAGGGGCAAGGGATTGGATTTTTGGGTGAAGGCAGACAAAATCTAATATAACCCCCAGACAGGGGGCCCTGCTGCATGGGAAAATGGTGGTTTCCACATACAGAAACAGAAATAGCAGGGGGGGGGGGGGGGGTTAGTAGGGGCGGAAAGACAAAAAGGGTTTCAGTTTTAGTGGGGTTTGTTTCAGATGGAGAGGGACTGAGTCAGAGACAGGGGACAGAAAGTCACTGGTGTTTTGTAGCAAGGTGGAGTATGTCACGGGAGGAGGGTATAATTGGGGTCATCCGCATAGAGAGGTACGGGAAAGCCAAACTACTGAGGTTTGTCAAGGGGGGGCTGTGTACAATAAAAGAGGGAGGACCTAGAACTATCCTGAGGAACCCCAACAGCAAGGGGAAGGGGAAGAGGGGTCAAACCAGAAAACGAGACACTGAAGGAGGGTTAGAGAGGTAGGAAGGAACCAAGCGGAGCGATGTCCTGGAGGCCAATGGTGCTGAGCATGCGGGGAGAAGTTGTACCCACAGTGTCAAATGCTGCAGAGAGATCAAAAAAAGCAACAATGAGTAGTTACTTGAGATTTTGCTGTTAGGAGGCATTTGAGACTTTAACAAAGGCATTTTCCGTGGATGTAGGGTGCGGAAACCTGATTGCAGGGGTCAAAAAAGGGTTGCAGAGAGATAGCGGATTAGGAGAGAGCCCAACGTTCCGGGTTTAGGGGGATGAAGGGCGGGTTTAAAAAGGTCGGTAGTTATCGCACAGGAGGTCCAGAGAGGTTTTTTTTAGTAAGGGTTATGTTGGCTTTTTTAAAGGGAATTTGGAAAAGATCCCAGTGGAGAGGAGGGGTTACAGTAGCAGTAAGGTGAGAGAGGACGCTGGAGAAATAGATGGACGAGGGGGGATGGAACGGGGTCAGTAACATTTGGTGGGACGAGCAGACAGGGAACCCTGGACACTTCTTCCTCTGTCTGGGGTTCAAGGGCGCGGTAGATTAGGGGATGTGCGGGGGGGACAGGAGGGGTCTATTTGGGGTTTGTGATGTGATTTTTTGCCGGATTTTTTCAATTTTGTCTTTAAAGTGATGGCCGGGTCTTCAGCACAGAGGCAGTGCCCGGACCCTGAGCTTTGGCCTTAGGGGGGAGGGGAAAGGGTGCAAAGGGGCGTTTTGGGTTGTTGTGTAGTGTGGAGATGGGGGAGGTAAATATTTTTGTTTGCGCAGTAAAGGGGCAGTGTGATAAGCCTGAGCATGAATTTGTTGTGGAGAAAGTCTGCAGGTAGCTTTGACTTTCTCCACAGGCCCCCTGCACACCTGGAACATCGCTGGAAAAACGAGTCGAGGGGTGGCCCCAAGGGCGGGGGTCTACTCTGGTGGTGGGTTGGGGAGCGGTGCCAACATTCCGGGTGGTTGTTTAGGTTTCATTGTAAAGTTTGAAGCCTGGTTTGGGGGAGGGGGGGAGTTGGGGGCAGTGGGACTGTTGGTGTTGTGAGTTTGAGTATTAATGGGGCGGATATTTCTATAGAGAGGGCAGGTTTTCCAAGAAGGCTGAGAATTTAGTGATAATGAAGGGGATAAAATTTTGGTAGAGAGACATAAGGAGAATTAGTGAATTGAAATTTTAGAAAGATGACGAAGACCAAAACCAGAGGGGGTTTCCCTCCTTGTGGGTTGGGGGGCTAAACGCGAAGGCCTGAGGGAGGTTAAAAAAGAAACTGTGAGAGAAGAGACATGGGGTCATCATGGGGGTGTTGAAATCCCCTGATGAGAGGGGCATTTCAAAAAAGAGGGAAATGTGGGGCCGGCGGCAAATGATCCCGAAACTGGGGGGGAGGCCGGGGGGTCGTAGACAAATGCGACCTGATGGGAAAAAGGTGAAGAGTCTGAGGGTGGGACCTCAAGGAGGGGGAAATGAGGGAGGGTTAGGAGGAAGGACCCGGTAAGTGCAGTGTGGGAAGAAAATATGCCAACCCCCCCACACGGCTTGTTCTCAGGGCTGGGGGTGTGGGGGAAGGTGCCCACCATAGGTTGGGGCGGCAAGGGAACGGTTCGATTGCGGGGCCTGTTTCGTGGGGGCCGCGGTTGAGGGATTGGGGAAAAAGGTCAAAGAAAAGCATGGGTTTTTCAGACGGATCGGCGTTCCATAGAGCAACTAAAAAAGGGGCAAAAAAAAGAGTACAGCAAATGGCAAACAGGTTAGCAGGGTTTTTTATGGGGGGGCTGAGGAGGAGGGGGGATGAGAGAAAAAAAAGGTGGGCCGGGGTTTTAAAAGATTCCCCCGGCGAGAACAGGGAATGAAAAAAAGGGCAGCAGAGGGTCAGGATGAATATGAGCGGCGTTTGTGCAGTAAAATGTGAGTGGAGGTTGGGGGGGGTTGAAAAGGGAAAAAGCGTGTGGGATTGATACATAGGGGAGGGAAGGAGAGGGAGCTTATGTGGATAAACTTTTCTGAGGGGAAGTAGGGTGGTTTAAAAGGAGATTAAGTAATAGCAAGCAGGTAAAAAAGGGTATGCAAAGAAGTGTAGAACTTACCAAAAGGCGAGAGTCCCCTTTTCCCCTTTTTGCTCATTTAGGCCAATTCGGGATAATTCTGAGGATTGCCCCTTTTAAATTGCCCTTTGAAATTTGCCGTGAAAATTTGGCCCCCGACCCCGGCCCCAGACCCGCTCTGCAACTTTACTCAACTATGTGAGTTCAAAATGAGCATTAGGGCCTTCAGGTGTGTAAAAGGGTGAGCTCAAATACTCTGCACCGAGCAGAAAATTCAAGGGGAGTATCTGGATTGATGGCTATACAAAAAAACACGGGAAAAATTTTGGGAAAAAGAGTGGGGAAAAAATCTAGACAAAAAAGTCCATTTAAACAAGCAGAGACAGCTAGACATTAAGCGGGGGGGAAAGGTGGGGCTTGTTGTTCCACAGACAGGATACCCCTTTAAAAATAAGGAAAACGTTAGACTATAATGCGGTGGGAGGCGGGACTTGTTGTTCCACAAAAGGACGTACCATTTAAACAAGCAGGACAGCTAGACTTTAATGCGGGGGATGGTGGGGTTGTTGTTCACAACGGACGTACCATTTTTAAAAAAACTTTAAGGGGGGGGGGAGGAAAAACAAGTTTTTAAAAAACATAAAAAATGCGGTGGGATGGTGGGACTTGTTGTTCCACAGACAGGGCGTACCATTTAAACAAAAAAGAGAAGCTAACATAAATGCTGGGGGTGGGTGGGGCTTGGTTTTTCCCCAGACAGGAGTACCCTTTAAACTAAGCAAGACAGCTAGACATATAATGCGGGGGGATGGCTGGATTGTTTTTCCAAGACAGGACGTACCCGAGAAGAAATGAAGAGAGGTAGAATGTATTCGGACCCAAGTCTGCGTTTTAAATTTAGGGATAATTCTGAGGATTGCCCCTTCTAAATTGCCACTTAGAAATTTGGCACTTTAAATTTGGCCCCCCGCCTCGGGCCCAGGCCCAGCTCTGCAACTTTATCAACTTATATCAAAGAATTAAATTTTATTTCAGGGGATTACGTGTTTTTAAAACATCAAAAAAGACCATATTTATTAAAAAAACGGTACGTTCAACACAAGCCCCGCTCAAAGGACAAGCCACATTGGTATGTGGCAAGGTTGTGTGTATAACG
>JAODAL010056968.1:0-22967 GCA_025379985.1 Phyllomedusa bahiana
TTGTATAGTTGATTATTGGGCATTTTAAATGGTATTATGAGACATTTATTCAGTTTTTTTTGGCATTGATATTATATTATTTGGCACTTTTTGGTAAAAATATTTAGAATGGAAAAGGTTTTTTTTACTAGGACACGTAGGTGGTAAAATTTTCGAAAAAATTAGTATTATTGGGGCATGTTGAATTTTTTTGGGGGCGGGTACAGTATATTTTCTATGTTTAGTATAATGCTTGGACCCTTAGGGTATTATTTTGGCACAATAGGGTGGTATTCTTTGGACATTTACATGAAACACTTGGGCACTGTATGGTGGTATTATTTGGACATTCTATAGTAGTAATACTTGGGCACTGTATGGTGGTATTATTTGGACATTCTATAGTAGTAATACTTGGGCACTGTATGGTGGTATTATTTGGGACTTTATAGTAGAATATTGGGGCACTGTAGGTTTGATTTTATTTGGACATATTACGTTTTTATTAGGCATTTATGGAAAAAAATTTTTGACATTGAAAATTTAGTAATTTTGGGCCTGATGGTAATTTTATTTGGACATTGTATAATTGCATTACTTGGGCACTGTGTGATAGTATTATTTGGGTATGGTGCAGTAATATTTGATATTGTTTGATAGTAATGCTTGGACACTATGGTGGTATTATTTCAGCACAACGGGTGGGTTTTTGGACTTTATAGTTGTACCTCTTGGGCTCTGTAGGATTGTACTATTTGGCATGGTTGGTGTATTATTTTTTAGGGAAAAATGCCGCTCGGGGAGGGCCACGCATAACCACTGAGGTAGACCTGGGAATGGAGATCACTGGTAACATTGAAAGGATTACAGAGCCAGTCTCCCAGCGGAGCGCCCCTTTATGGTGGGTCAGCAAGGTCACTGGATTTCTTTCCCACCCCCCGGTAAATGGACCCAAATCCGGGGGTATCTGCTGATGTGTAGCTAGATGGATACGAGGCGACGTTCACACCCCGTCAGAGCCCTCTATTTGGTGGATCATAGAGCTCAATGGACCCAACGGAGGCCAAAACAGTGTCCTGGTGCAGGGTACAATCACCACGCCACATCTACCATCAGTCAGGTACATGCTGACTATGCTTTTATATGCAGATGTATCCCACCAAATAATACATGTCATACAGTATCGTAGTATGTTTTATTTTATCATGGGAGTCTGAGCGCAGTATAGGGCACTGTATGGCTGAATAGCGGCACATGCTCCTTTGTACGGGCATCTAACGTCATATAAAAAGATACAAAACTACAATTATGCACCAATCAATAATTTGTGATACCTTTCCGGTCCAAAAAAGTACAAGCTACTGTGGGCCCCAAATTTTACCTACGAAAACAAATCAGAATTTTCCCCGCCCCCAAATAACACCATACGGAGTCCAAGTAATACTACTTTGTAATGTCCAAATAAGTAGTACTTCTATTAATTTGTGCAAAAAAACTCCCAGCCAGCCCCCAAAAAAAAACCCATTAAAAATGCCATAAAAAACTAGTATACGTGCCCAAAGTACCCTATGATTGTCCAAATAATATTACTATACAGTTTCCAACTAATACTGTCATATAATGTCTAAACAATACCACCATACAGTG
The DNA here is from genome assembly GCA_025379985.1 of Phyllomedusa bahiana. Classification (NCBI taxonomy): domain Eukaryota; kingdom Metazoa; phylum Chordata; class Amphibia; order Anura; family Hylidae; genus Phyllomedusa; species Phyllomedusa bahiana. The sequence goes on from JAODAL010056968.1 coordinate 1,627, forward strand.
CCCAGGTAGTGCTACATCTTCAAAATTCCGCCAAAAACCCGGTATACTTTTTTTTGTCCCAAAAAAAACTACCCCCAGCCCCAAAAATACCACTACATAGTGCCCCGGGTATACTATATAGTGCCCCAAATAATAAGTATAGGTGCCAAGTAGACCTTTTTTTTTTTCCAATAAAATTTTTCATACAGTCCCCCATATGTCAATGTTCTAAACAAAAACCACCAAACAGGCTTAAGAGTACTCAAAGCATTGTTAAAAAATACTACCATACCCCCCCAAAAAAACCACTTAAGTCCCAAGTAATACTAGTATACAGTGTCCACATAGTACTAATATGCATTGTCCAAATAATTTTACTGCCATACAATGTCTTAATACCATCATACAGTGTCCAAGTAGTACTACTATACAGTGCCCAAGTAATATAGCATGATGCCCAAAATAGTACCACTTTTTGTCCAAATTTTTATATATATTTTCTATACAAGTCTAAAAAAACCACCTACGTCCCCAAAGAGTACACAATGCATTGTTGAAACAATACTACCATACCATGACCCAAAAATACCACTATATAGTGCCCTAGTAATACAATCATACACTGCGCGGTACTACAAGCATTGTCCAAAAAATACACCATAATTCCCAAGAATATAGTATACAGTGTCCACATAGTACTAATATGCATTGTCCAAATAATACTACCATATAGTGCCCAAGTAATACTAGTATACAGTGTCCATATATAAATGCATTGCCCAAAAAAATTTTTACTTTGCAATGTTTTAAATTTCCATCTACAGGGCCCAAGTAGTATACTATACGTGCCCAAATAATCCCCCATACAGCCCCCGGAGTACTACTGTAAAATTTTAAAAAAACCTACCTTTTCTGTGCCAAATAAAAAATACCCACTACCCAAAATGATACACATTAAATCCAAATTTAAACTCCCAAAAACCGACCGTACCATACCGTCCCCTTTAAGTATATATTATGCAATGTGCAAATAATACCATCAGACAGTCCCCAAATAACACTACTATACAACCCCAAAATCGGGCCATAAAAATTTTCCCCAAGCAAACCCCAAAAAAACACCGGACTGGCCCCAAAAAAATCCCCAAAAAATTAAGTAACACAGGCCAAGAACTCCCAATATGCCATATCCAGCAGCTGTAATGATGAACACGAGCGCCGCCTATGACCTGAGGGCCAGGACAATACCCGCTCTCAGCAGAAAGGGGGATGAGAGTTGGGGGAGATGTCTCCTGCATTATGTAGCAGAGCTGACTGCGCTCCTCAGCATCCGGCGCAGCTGAGTGTCTGCTCTTGTGGCCAAACACGGATCAATGTGAGAGAGAAATCCACTCAGAGCAATTAGGACCGGGGGTTTTCTACAGCGCGATCAGCATTTTTGTTGGGTAGGATTGGGGCCGGGGACCCACAGGGGGGTACAGGGGGATCCTAGGGCCCCATACAGGGCACAGCTAGGGACACTCCGCTACACATCAAAACCTGGGGGCAGATTGTGTAACTGGGGCAAAAGGGGCCGACTGTCCCTTACACCAAATAGGACCTGACATCCTGTAGGGACCATCCACCAAGTAGGGACCTTACACCATGTACGGACCTTATATCATATAGGACCTGACATCATGCAAGCCCTTTACACCTTGTGGGACTTCGCCATGAAGGGCCTTATATTTAGGACCTGACACCAAAAAAGCCCTGATACCTTAAAAATTTACACCAAGGGGAACCCCCAAAAATTATGGCCCTTACACCAAGAACCTTACACCAAGTAGGAACCTTCCAACATGTATGGACCTTACACCAAGTAGGGACCTTACACCAAGTTGGGACCTTACACCATGTAGGGACCTTACCCTTTTGGGACCTTACCCCAAGTGGACCTTACACCTGTGGGAAAACCCTTACACCAAGTAGGACCTTACACCAAGTAGGGACCTTACACCAAGTAGGGACCTTACACCTTTTGGGACCTTAAACCAAGTAGGCCCTTACACCATGGGGGGACCTTACCCCAAGGGGGCCCTTTTACACCATGTGGGACCTTACACCAGTAGGCCCTTACACCAAGTAGGCCCTTTCCCCAAAAGAGGACCTTACCCAAAGGACCTTAACCATGTCGGGACCTTACACCAAGTAGGGACCTTACACCAAGTAGGACCTTACACCAAGTAGGACCTTACACCATGTAGGGACCTTACACCAAGTAGGACCTTACACCAAGTAGGACCTTACACCATGTAGGGACCTTACACCAAGTAGGACCTTACACCAAGTAGGACCTTACACCATGTAGGGACCTTACACCAAGTAGGGACCTTACACCAAGTAGGACCTTACACCAAGTAGGACCTTACACCATGTAGGGACCTTATATCATATAGTACCTGACACCATATAGGTACCTTACACCATTTATGACTTGATACCATGTAGGGACCATCCACCATGTAAGGAACTTATATCATATACTCTCCCTAGCTTGTATCACAAGTGCTGTCCTACCATAAGATGGGGCTCATTCTGTATTTAGGTCCTGCATTCTGTACTAGTAATACTGTATAATAATGTATTTTTTTTTACAGAAAGCTCCAATTTCCCAGCACACAGACTTCCATGGGAAAATTCTGCCGCCAGAGGGAGCTCGCTGTATACTACTGAGAGCAATGTAAAAACTGTCTGCAGAGAGCTCCCCCTAGTGGTGGCTGGAGACAGAGTTTTATCATATAACTACATCTGTGCAGGGGGTTTGGAGCTCTGTGCAAGGAAACCAGAGATTTATTAGGGAATGAAGAAGTGCGGGTCCCTTTAAGTCCGGTCCTGGGCCATAATGTGCGGATTAATGCTGGTATCTGGGGAAGTGATGAGTAAGCCTGGAGAGCAGATATTACTGTTCGGGAGTGAGTAGCGCGTTTCAGCGTTTCGATGGTTTATTGGCAGAAGGGGAGATGAACTGGCCTCTTAGCTGCCTTGGCCGCGGTCCAGCGCGATGACGGATTATCAATACGCTCCACACCGTCATCTAAGTGATGATTCCTGAGCAGAGCGAGGAGGAGATCTCCAGAGCGGCCTCCACCCCACCATGTCCGCCTGCCCTGGAAGATACAGTCAGGCTATGTCTGCACAGCACGGTCTGTGGTCGGATTCAGTATTTAGATTCTGCCCAAAAATCCGACTGTAACCAGTGCCCCATAGACTGCAATAGAAAATCCAACTGTAACCAGTGCCCCATAGACCTCAAGAGAAAATCCGACTGTAACCAGTTCTTAAATAGACCCCCCAAAAAAAAATCCGACTGAAACCCGGGCGCTCCAAAACCCAATAAAAATCCACTGTAACCATTGCCCCATAGACCTCAATAGAAAATCCGACTGAAAACCAAGCCCCAAGACCCCCAATAGAAAATCCCTACTGTAACCATGCCCCAAAAGACCTCAATAAAAATCTGACTGAAACCATCCCCCCAATAAAACCCAATAGAAAATCCGACTGTAACCAGTGCCCCAAACCCCTCCAAAGAAAATCCGACGAAACCCAGTCCCCAAAAAAAAATAAAAAAACAAGGGAAAAAAAAAAAAAAATTAAAAAAAAATTTTTGGAAAAAAAAAATTAAAAAAAAAAAGGGGGGGGAAAATTTTTTTTTAATTTTTTTTAAAAACCCCCAAACCTCAATAAAAAAATCCGACTTAACCAGTCCCCCATAGACCCCCAATAGAAAATCCAATGAAACCCGGGGCCCCCCATAGACCTCCCCGCGCCGGGGGGGGGGGGGGGGGGGGGGGGGGAAAAAAAAATCCCCCCCGGGCCCGGCCCCAAACCCGAAATAGAAAATCCGACTGTAACCAGACCCCAAAGACCGCAATAGAAAATCCGACTGTAACCAGGCCCCATAGACCTCAATAAAAAATCTGACTGAACCAGTGCCCATAGACCACAATAAAAAATTCTGACTGAAAACCAGTGACCCATAACCTCAATAAAAATCCGACTGAAAACCCTCCCCATAAAACCTCAATAGAAAATCCAACTGAAACCCCAGTGCCCCATAGCCCCTCAATAAAAATTTGGACTGTAACCAGGGGCCCATAGACCACAATAGAAAATCTGACTGAAAACCATTCCCAAAGACCTCCAAAAAAATCTGACTGTAACCATTGCCCAAACCACAATAAAAAAATTTTACTGAAACCAGTCCCCCCATAAAATTTCCCAAAAAGAAAATCCAATTTGTAACCATTTCCCCCCATAGCCCTCAATAGAAAACCAAACTGTAACCAAGCCCCAAAGCCCAAAAAAAAAATCCGACTGAACCAGTGCCCACAAACCTCAAAGAAAATCCGACTGAAAAACCATCCCCCCAAAAGACCTCAATAGAAAATCCAAAACTTTAACCAGTGCCCCCATAAAATTCAATAGAAAATCCAATTTGAAACCCCGTTTTCCCATAGCCCTCAATAAAAATGGGAACTGTAACCAGCCCCCCAAAAACCCGGGCAATAGAAAACCCAAACTGAAAACCAGTGCCCCTTTAACCCGCAATAAAAAAAATCCGACTGTAACCAGTCCCCCCAAAAGCCCGCCAAAGAAAAATCTGACTTTTAACCAGTGCCCCATAGACCTCAATAAAAAACCCAAATTTTTTTAACCATCCCCATAGCCCCCCAATAGAAAATCTGACTTTAACCAGGGGGCCCCATAGACCGCAAAAAGAAAATCCGATTTAAAAACCAGTGCCCCTTTAAAACCTCAATAGAAAATCGACTTTTAACCCCAGCGCCCCACAGACCTCCATAGAAAATCCAACAAAAACCCAAATTCCCATAAAAACCGCAATAGAAAATCCACGCTGAAGTCTACACACCATGGATTTTTTCTGGTTGATTTTAAATTCCAGATTCCTACGGAATTTCAAAAAAAACTGTTGAAAGGTTCCGCGGGTTTTGCAGTTTCCCCTGTAAAATTCAATGCATGGGGTCGACGGCAACTCCGAAAACCGACCGGCGCAAATCCGTGGCCCAGCGATGTTAAAAACCTGTGCGGTTTTTGGGACGGTATTTTTAAAAACAAGGGCTTTTGGTAGCCCACCCCTTTCAGTCCACAAAACCCGTCACTTTTTTTCAGAAAATTTTCGTGGATTTGGAAATTTGGAAAAACGGGACAAGCGACTATCCCCATAGACTTTAGTAGGTAATCCGCCCTATTCGGGCACTAAAAGGATTTTCACCGGGGGGGATTTTCAAAACCCAAAGGGGCAACCCCAAAATTTTGTATTTTTAAAAAACCTTCCAAATTTTTAATTGAAGACCCTTTTAAAAAACTTGTATCCATCATAAAGAAGTAGCAGAGGCGCTGACGCGTTTCACGCTTACCCCCTTAGGATTTCCACACCGCTGACGTTCCGAATAAGGGGTTCTGTTCCAAGGGTTTGGAAAATTGGCTGCAATACCCCCGAAGCACAGCCCCCGGCAAATAGGGTCAATCATAGCTCCATTGAGACCAATATTACCTCTTTTGGGCCCCCCCGACCTACAAACCCCCCCGGGGGGAAGGGTCAATGGAAGGCGCAAAGACCCGGGCCCACGCTATTCTAAAAAAACCTTTTTAAAATTGCGGTGCAATCCCATCAAAAAAGACGCCGTGTGAACCTACCCTAACTTGGAACACGCCCCATCCTCTGCTCGGTTTTCGGGCTGAAGCTGTGCCACAAGGGTTAAAGGTGGGGGATGGGGGGAAAACCCAAAAACCCCTGGGGGCCCAAAAACCGTCCCCCAAAACCCCCTTTGGGAAAAACAAAAAACGGGCCCGGGGGTTCCCCCCAAACAAAATTTTTAAAACACTCCCCCGTGGGGCCGGGGCCCTGAGGCGAAAGAAAAGGAGTGATGACGCCCTCGAGGGGAGAGCGGGAATTGCCTCCCAAAATGACTCTCCAGGGATGAACCATTAGAGGAAAGTCTGGGGTCAGAGGCACAAATTGTTTCCAGGGAACCAGTCAGCAAGTTGGATGGAGCCGATCAATAGAATGAGCACAACAATGTGACTTACTAGATGGGAAGCGGGACATAGAGGAAGTGAATAGCGCCCCCCCCAAGAGTGGGTTTACCTTTTTTGTAGGCTTTTTTGGCAGCAAGTTAAACCCTCCCCCCCTCCAAGGTGGAATTTCTGGGAAATGTTGCTCCCCTCTTTATGCTGGGAGTTGTAGTTACAGTACAGCTAAAAGCTATAAGATGTCAGGGCAATGCTGGGAGTTGTAGTTACAGCACAGCTAAGAGCTCTAAGATGTCAGGGCAATGCTGGTAGTTGTAGTTACAACGCAGCTAAGAGCTATAAAATGTCAGGGCAATGCTGGGAGTTTAGTTTTCAAAAGCACTAAGAGCAAAAGAGTCCGGGGAATGCTGGGAGTTTTAGTTACAGCGCAGCTAAACCATAAAATTCAGGGGGAAAGCGGGGGGGTTTTAGTTTTCAGCACAGTAAGAGCTATAGATGTCAGGGCAAACTGTTATTGTAATAACAGCACAGCTAAAGGGTCTAAGATGTTTTGGGCAATGCTGGGAGTTGTAGTTACAGTACAGCTAATAGCTATAACATGTCAGGGCAATGCTGGGAGTTGTAGTTACAGCACAGCTAAGAGCTATGAGATGTCAGGGCAATGCTGGGAGTTGGAGTTACAGCGCAGCTAATAGCCATAAGATGGGCAGGGCAAGCTGGGGTTGGGATTTTCAACGCGTCAGAAGAGTTAAAGATGTCATGGCAATGCTGGGAGTTGTAGTTACAGAACAACTAGAGAGCTGCAGATTGTCAGAGGGAATTTTGGGGGTTTGGGGGGGTTTCCCCAGCCCCCTGAAGGGAAACCCCAGACGGGCTGAGCATGCTTTTAGTTTTAGTTACAGAAAAGCTTCAGTTAAAACAGGGTTTTTTTTTTAAGGAAAACTTGGAGTTATAGTTTCACAGCTGCAGATCACCTGTACATGCTGGGAGTTTTTAGTTTTTTTCAAGCCAGGCTTTACAGCATTTTAGGATTTTTATTACACACACATCGGAATGAGGGAGGCCTTCCCTTTTCAAAAATACAGGAGAGAACAGACTGCTGATACAGCTGGGGGGTTTTAGTTTTTACAACCCTAAAGGCGTGTTGCATTTTGGGGGGGTTTCTTTTTTCACAACAATGGAGAAATTGGGGTGAAAGGGGGGTTTTTAAATTTTCATAATAGCAAGATTTTCAGACTAGCCCAAGGGATAATTTTGGGGGTTTTTCTTTTTTTTGGATTGACTGTCAGAGCATGCTGGGGGTTGTAGTTACAGAACAGAGCCTTCAGGGCATGAAAGGAATTTTCACTGGGAACAGGGGAACTTTCAACACTGAGGAAAAATAAAAGGGAGGCTGTTAGAGCATGCTGGGGAGTTTTAGTTTCCCCCCGGAACTGGGGAGCGCAGCTTGGACCCCCTTTTCTGGGGACCCGAGCATTGACTCCGGAGAAGAGGCTGCTGGCAGCGCCCGACATGATGCTGGCAGCTCCTACGAGGGCGAATCCTCCGGCGGGGACCGGGGCAAAGGAGCAGCCTCAGGAAACACCAAGGACTCTGCGCAGAGAGAAGTCACCTGAGGGGCCATAGAGCCAACACCACCATCCAGGGGGCCCCACCTGCAAAAGCACCCACAACTTTGGAGGACCTAGACCAACACCCCCCATCCAGGGGGCCCCCCATGCTGACTGCACCCCACTGCTGGAGGAAGGCCCCTAAGCCAACACCACCATCCAGGGGCTCCCACATGCTGACTGCATCCACAGCTGCTAAAGGAGCCATAGAGCCAACACCAAACCCCCAGGGGCCCCCACATTTCTGGGGCTGCACCCCACAGCTGCTGGAGGAGGGCCCTAAAAGCCAACACCACCAAACCAGGGGCCCCACAGCTGCTGGGGTCCCCTGGAGCCAACACCACCATCCAAGGGCCCCACAGCTGACTGCACCCACAGCTGCTGGAGGGGGGCCCTAGAGCCAACCCACCATCCAGGGACCCCCCATGTTGACTGCACCCACAGCTGCTGGGGGACCATAGAGCCAACACCCCCAAACCAGGGGCCCCACATGCCCGACTGACCCACAGCTTCTTGGGGGCCATAGAGCCAAAAACCCACCATTTCCCGGGGCCCCAAAATGCTGACGCGCTCACAGCTGCTGGGGGGGTTTTATAGAGGGCCCAAAACCACCCTCCAGGGGGCCCCCCAAAGCTACGCCCCCCACAGGAAAGGGGGGATAGGGGCCAACACCACCATCCAGGGGCCCCACATGCTGAATGCAACCCCCACGCTTGGGGGGGCCATAGAGCCAACAAACCACCATCCAGGGGCCCCACATTCTGACTTCCCCCCACAGCGGGTGGAGGGGCCATAAGCCAAACCCCCACCATCCCCGGGCCCCCACATGCTGAGCACCCACAGCTGCTCCCCAAAAATGGGCCATTTGAGGGCCCAAAACCACCATCCAGGGGCCCCACATGCTTACCCGCAAACCCCCAGGGGGGGGCCCTAGACCAACCCCCACCCCTCCAGGGGCCCCCCCATTCTTACTGCACCCACACCCGCTGGAGGACCCCTAAGCCAACACCCCCATCCAGGGGCCCCACAGGGTACTTCACCCCCAGCTGCTGGAGGGGGCCAAAGAGCCAACACCACCATCCAGGGGCTCCCACATGCTGAAATGCACCTACAAGGGGGGGGAATTAAACCAACACCACCATCCAGGGGCCCCACATGGGTGATGCAAACCACAGGGGGGGTCCATAGAGCCAACACCACCATCCCGGGGCCCCACATTCCCGACTGCACCCCCAGCTGCTGGAGGGTCCAAGAGCCAACACCCACCAACACGGGGCCCCCCCCTGCTGACTGCACCCACAGGAGGGGGCCCTAGACCAACACCAAACCCTCCAGGGGCCCCCCCCATGCTAAAATGAACCACAGCTCTGGAGGTCCCCAAAAACCCCCCACACCATCCAGGGGCCCCACATGGGTGACTGCACCCACACTGCGGAGGGGCCATAGACCAACACCAAAAACCAGGGGCCCCACAAAGCTGAATGCAAACCCCCAGCTGCTGGAGGGTCCAAGAGCCAACACCACCAAACCAGGGGGCCCCCCATCTGACTGCACCCACACGCTGGAGGGGGCCCCTAGAGCCAACACCACCATTTCCCGGGGGGCCCCCCTGCTGACCGCCCCCCACAGCTGCTGGAGGGGCCATAGAGCCAACACCAAACCCTCCAAGGGCCCCCCATGCGACTCCCCCCAAGCTGCTGGGGGAGGGCCCTAAGCCAACCCCCACCAACCGGGGGCCCCCCATGCTGACCCGCACCCAAAAGCTGCTTGGGGGGTCCATAGAGCCAACACCACCAACCAGGGGCCCCACAAAGCTGACTGCAACCCACAAACCTTGGGTGGAGGGGGCATAGACCAAAAAACCACCATCCCCGAAGGGCCCCACATGCTGACGCACCCACAGCTTCTGGAGGGGGGATAAAAGCCAACACCACCAACCAGGGCCCCCCAAAGCTGACTGCACCCCAGGAGGGTCCAAAGAGCCAACACCCCCATCCAAAGGGCCCCCCCAGCGACGCAACCCCCAGCGCTGGAGGGGGCCATAGAGGGCCCCCCCCCACCCTCCAGGGGGTTCACATGCCCGACTGCACCCACACTCTGGAGGGGCCATAGAGCCCCAAAACCCCCACCATCCAGGGGGCCCCCCATCGGGCTGCCCCACACGCGGGGGGTCCAAGAGCCAACACCACCATCCAGGGGCCCCCACAAGCTGACTGCACCCAGAGCTCTGGGGGGGGGGCCATAAGCCAACACCAAACCCTCCAGGGCCCACATGCGACTGGCAAAACCCCCCACTGCTGGAGGAAGCCATAGAGCCAACACCACCATCCCCGGGGCTCCACTGCTGACTGCAAAAACCCCAACTGCTGGAGGGTCCCATAGAGCCAACACCACCATCCAGGGGGCCCCCAAAGCGACTGCAAACCCCCACTGCTTGGGGGGGCCATAAGCCAAAACCACCAAAACCCGGGGCCCCCCATGCTGAAATGCACCCCACAACTGCTTTTAAGGGGCCATAGAGCCAACACCCCCATCCAGGGGGGCCCCCCAGCTGACTGCCCAACCCCCCAAACTGCTGGAGGGGGCCCTAGAGCCAACCCCCATCATCCAGGGGGCCCCACAAAGCCTGCTGCCCCCCCCACAGCTGCGGGGGGAGCCATAGAGCCCAAAACCCCCCAACCAGGGGCCCCACACATGCTGACTGCCCCCCCACCCTGGAGGAGCCATAGAGCCAACACCCCCACCAGGGGCCCCATATCTGACTGCCCCCACGCTCTGGGGGGGCCATAGAGCCAACACCCCATCCAGGAGCCCCACATCTGACTGCACCCACAGCTGCGGGAGGAGCCTAGACCCAACACCACCATCCAGGGGCCCCACATGCTGACTGCACCCACAGCTGCTGGGGGGCCAAAAGCCAACACCACCATCCGGGGGCCCCCATGGTGACTGCACCACAGCTGCTGGAGGGCCATAGACCAACACCACCATCCGGGGGGCCCCACATCTGACTGCACCCAAAATGCTGGAGGGGCCAAAGCCAAAAACCACCACCGGGGCCCCCCAATGCGACTGCACCCACACGCTGGGGGCCATAGGCCAACCCCCACCGGGGGCCCCACACATGCTGACTGCACCCACAGCTCTGGAGGGACCAAAGCCAACACCACCATCCGGGGGCCCCACACTTTCTACTGCACCCACACTGCGGGAGGACCATAAGCCAACACCACCACCAGGGCCCCCCACATGCTGACTGCACCCCAGCGCTGGAGGAGCCATAGAGCCAACCCCATTCCGGGGGCCCCGCAGCTCTAGGGGGGCCAAAGGGCAAACACCACACCGGGGCCCCACACGCTGAAGGGGCCATAGAGCCAACATCACCATCCAGGGACCCACATGCTGACTGCACCCACAGCTGCTGGAGGGGCCATACAGCCAACACCACCATCCAGGGACCCACACAGGCTCAGATGGGGTCTGGGGAATTAGGGGTCAGAGAAGTACTTAAGTCTTGGTCCTTTGCAATCAGTGTCAGACATTTCTAGCCCTGTGACAGGTCTCATTATCAGCCCCAGTGGAGACAATCAGCATGTTTGGGTGTACGTGATCTGCAGGGAGGGAGTCATACCCAAATCATGTGAGAGTGCCTTTCACATTGACGATTGGCCCAGAGAACGCCCTGAAAACCTTACCCAGACTATAACGCTGCCCCCCACCAGCTTGTGATTTTCCAGCAATGGTTGCAGAGTGTTTGTTCTCTTATGTTTCTCACCTCACTCTCGCGATGAGCTGCACCAATGTCCTCCACCCTCTCACCCCCGTAGCCGACATCCTTCTCTTACATCAATGGCACGTGGTGTCCGCAGTCTCCCCATCTATTATCTACAATGGCTCTATTTCTCCGCTCATGATACTTTCACCACAGCAGCCGCCAACAGTCACAAACTGCCAGGTTTAAAATACCCCCGGGGGCCCGAAAGCCCAACCTACAACTTGATAAATTGCCCCTTTTCTTTATGACAGAAATGAGGGATGTGTGTGGAGACAGCCTATGGCACACCTTATAAACCTACCAAGCCAGCAGACCGCCGATGCATCTCCATGGTTACAGACCACAAACAAACTGGAGTAGTCTAATTGTTTAACTTCCTATAAATGTGACCCCAGTAAGAGCCTGACATAGGAAGATCAAACTAATGACAGGGACAGATGCGAGAGATCACAATCTATGTACAATGATGAGCAATATATAAGCATAAATACCAGAGCAGGGGTAAAATGGAGGAGGACAGATCTCTGCTGGATGTCAGTGAAAGAGGTATTCCAAAAAAGCCTGTCCTCCAGATTGATACATTGTAGAAAGCAAAAAGAGAGATTTGTGCACCTGCTAAAGTGTTTAGCTCACAGAGCATTGTCTGGACTGGATACAATTGTATCCACAGCTGAGAGCAGGACTAGCAGGTACAATGTAAATCAGTCCTGGCGTCCAGTATGTTTAGCTCACAGAGCATTTGTCCTAGACTGATACCAATTGGTATCTACAGCTAGAGCCAGGAACGAGCTATGTACAATTATCAGTCCCTGGAGTCCAGGGTGTTTAGCTCACAACATTGGTCTACACTGGATACAATTGTATCTACAGCTGAGAGCAAGACTAGCCATGTACAATGTATCAGTCTGGAGTCCCAGGGGTTTAGCTCACAGAGCATTGTCTCGTCTGGGTACAACTGTATCTACAATGGAGAGCAGTATAAAAGCAGAAAATAAAAAATACAGGACCGGGCGCTCGTCTACTAGAATAAATCCTCGTGCGGTGGCAACATAGGATAAAATGTTAATTTTTTATTCCATTAAAATTACTGTTAGCATACCGCGTTTCGTGCTGCAAGCACTTCCTCAGATGCTATAAAAATCACAATTCATAAAAGAAATGGTCATAATTTATATACTAAAAGACACAGCACATTGATTGGTTATATTATTTCTAACCATTTAACAATTCTTTTTAAGAAAGGTAAAAGTTGTAAGGAGAATCCTATAAACAACATTAAAAACTGAGGACCATGATTAAGAATGACCTCATTGTGGAGAAGAAGAAGCGGAGATCAACCTGCCCAATAGAAGATAGAGCTACTCGATTGCAATGTTGTTCAATGTAATGGGTTTTAACCAATGGGAAGAAGATCTTTCAAAGAAGATGACTGTGATTATAAAGTGGGAAAATAAAACTACTCAAAAAAAAAAAAAAAAAAAAAAAAAAAAAAATAAAAAAAAGGGAGCTGCCTCCAGGACATTTGGAGCCAAAAGCATCTGACATAAATAGGTAGGAGGAAGAAAAAAAAAAATAAAAATAAAAAAAAAAAAAAAGGCCATTTCAAATGTGCAGAACCCCGGTGTGTGCACCACCTAAGAAAGGGAAGCGAGTGGAACAATGCAACTAGCCTAGTAGAATAAAATGAATCCATAAATAAATGATGTGCCCACATTGGCAAACATCTTCGGGAATACAAAGTAATAAAGCGAGTGATGTGCTATAGAAGACAATTGGGCCAATCGCAGAACCAAATACAAAAAATGAACCATCGGAGACAGAAAAATAATATTGCCAAAAGGAGGCCAGATATCGTGAAATAAAATAGTGATAATTCTTTAATATGTGAGAAAACCTCCAATGCCTTAGCGATAGAAGGGCGGGCGTTCTAAATATGGAGAAAGTTAGCTCCCAATAATAGTAATAAATTATACAAAGTATCTTTGTTAAAACTAGTGTATCTTAAGGAGATTGTTGTAGATTATATACATAGCACTTTTTCGATGATATAAAAAGATGATAAAATAACAAAAAAAAAAGACCTGATCAAAAAACAAGCTCAACACTTTCGTTTAAAACCCCTTGGGGTTCACCGTGTAAGGTGAACAGCAGAATACCTCTCTTCTTTGTAATTACACGGAATCTATCGTGGGTATCACTTGTTATATGATCTATAGGTTGTATGGTCCAATTGGAAGGGTCTTGTTGGTGAAAATCTTTAATGCCTGGATACACAAAGTTAGGATCGCCTTTATTGATACTCGATCGTTGTCCATTCAAACGTAGATGTAGAGGGCGTATAGTACGCCCCGTATGGAGGCCACAATCACATTGGATTAATATAAAACAAACGATACTTGTTACAATTTAAAACATGTTCATTTTATGAACAACATTAGTAATGGTTGAAACACACCTGAAAAAAAGTGGCTTTAGTGATGGAACTACAACATAAGCATGAAGTTGTGCCGGCAGGGCCACTACTTTGGGGTAATTTCCACCAGTGGGGATAATTTCATCATGGCCACAGATACGGCTGGGGCAATTATATTTTTGATATTCGGTGCCCGTGTTAAAAATTAAACCAGGATGTTTTGGTAACGATGATTGTAAAAATGGATCACCTTTTTGGAATAATATCCAATATTTTTTGAGGTGTCTTTTTAATCCTGTATATGGGCTGTGTTATAACTGCGTAACTAAAGAGATTTCCTTCTTGCTTCAATTGTTTTGTTCCGTTCTAGGAGGATTTTGTTTTGTTTAAATCCTTTTATATTAAACAATCCTTTAGTTTGAGAAAGCTCCTTTATTTTCTGCTCGACTAATAAGCAAGGTGGATATCCCTTTCTCCAAAAATCCTATTTCCTCAGTATGGCTGCCTGTTTACCTATAAACCTCCTCCTCAGAAACAATGTTTACGACACGTCTATATTGTCCCCGATGGTACGTTCGGATCCTTGGTTTTGTAAATGCCGCTAGAAAAGGGATATAGCTATTCATCCACTTTTTTGAAGAAGAAGCTGTTTTAAAACCAACCATTGTTGATGAAATATATCTAGATCACAAGAAATTCAGATTCAGAGGGGAATTACAATGCGATGTGAGATTAATACCCCAAGGGTATTTGTTTTATATCGGAAATAAAGACTTCCCACAAAAACAGATGGGCCTGTCCAAATAAAAAAGAGATCATCCTATGTACCGATCTGTAGAGAGGTACATACTCTGAAATGGGGATGAGATAGTATAATTGGGACTCAAAAGACCCCCCTGAAAAGATTGACGTAGGAGGGCGCGACCCTAGTGACCCTGGCCGTGCACGGGTTTGATGAATAGAAGACCCCATTATATTTAAAAGAAATTTTTCAGCAGAATGAACTCAAGCCCCCCCCCCCCCCCTTAAAAATAAAAAAAAAAAAAAAAAAAAAAAAAAAAAAAATAAAAATTTTTTTGTAAAACATCATGTCACCCACACCGTCTAGTGCCTGAGTGACGCATTTCAAGCCCAGATGGTGTGTGGGATATTGGTGTAAAAGAGCATTACTTCCATTGTGACTAAGATACTAGATCGCGTCACAATGAGATCAGAAGGTATTTGGTATCAATTGACACGAAGTCTTTAGGAAACAGTTAATTAATAAACATAATTCGTCTGCAAATGCAGGTCAATAAAATGAGTAAGATACTTGTTATCAGAATATAACCCGATATTATGGGTCTTGCCCGGGGGGAGCCTGGATGTTGTTTTTGGTGGACCTTAGGCAAAAAGTACAAAAAGGTGTACTAGCTAGGTTCTTCTATTTGAATGAAATTCTTTTCTTTTTATCTATAGCCCCATCTGTGTAAGCTTGATTGATGAAGTTCAGAAAGTTATTTTTCACTATTGGGAAAGGATCCTCAGAACAAAGTGAATAATAACATTGAATCAATAAAACTCCGAAGATTTCCGTTATGGTAACCAAGTATGATCCATAAGCACCCCCGCCCACCTTTATCTCGGGTCGGATGACTATAGTTGTATTGTTTTGTATAAGATTTAATAGCCGATTTTTCATCTCTGCTCAAATTTGTATGAACTGAATTGAGGATTTTATTTGTAATAGTTCCTCACATTACAAGATCAGGAAAAAGTTTTATGAAGTGACCCTGGATCTGTACAGGGTTGAATTTAGATTTATTTTGGGATTGAACATTTTTTTTCTCCATACTATGCTCGGAGTAACGTTTTATCTGAAATGGGTTCAAAGTAAAGTGGTCGTGTATGGTTTAATTTTCTAATCATTTTCTGGAAATCCTGATAGAGATCGAAATGATTGACTTTATGGTTTGCGGGACAAAAGTATAAAACCTCTGTGGAACTTTAAATCTCATTTGCTGTTAACTCAATATTTGGAGTATTATAAATCCCCTTATCTCCTAATTTGAGTGTAATTAATGTTTCCTCCGTAACCTTTCTTTTTTTAACCACGGGTGCCTCCTCGGCATCCCCGTCTAGTTTTCTTTTTTCCTTGGTTGTGCACTGGGTATTGTTTCGTTCCCTTGTGAGTTCCCTAAAAAAAGGGTGTAAGATTGCCGTCTGTAATTATTTCCATTAACACGTAGAATCCAATAAATTAAATGACATTTCATATATCATGAATAGAATTTGCGATAAACCTGGGTGGTGTCAAACTCACATAGGTAATCATATGCCTCTTGATTATTGTGTTCTTTTTAATTTTTTCAAAATGCTCCCGGATTTGCCCTGAGCTCTAATTTTTAGGGGAGATTATAAAGAAAAACTGCTGTCATCCCTATTTTTCGAATTTCAGAGGTGGTAATCTCCAGTAATCTCCTCGACATTTGTTGAATTAGTTGGGGAGTCCCAGCATAATAAACCTCGTAAAGTTTTTTTTCAATTGGAAAGTGTTTTTGGGACATAGAAAAGTAAATCAGGAAATCTGGTATTTCAATAAGTTAATTTTATATCTATTGGCATAGGTGTTTTTTACTCACCAAATATCTGTTTTATGGTGATTAACATAATTCTGATTTTCGTTGTTTTGGTCTAAAGGCTCTAATGGTGAATAACTTTTTGGGTTTTGCTCCCAATTCCTAGGTGATTAACTTGTGTTGTTTTCATTTTGCAGCTGAGATTCTTTACAGGGTACTCAGATGAGGCAGAAATTGATTAGAAAAATTAACCCTTACAACGACACTTTACTTTGAAGCCCCATTTCAGAATACGTTACGTCCTCCCGAGCATTGTAAGGAGAAAAAGTTCAAACAAAATAAATCTAAATTCTAATTCTACCCTGTACAGTCCCAGGGTGCACTTTCATAAAAACTTTTTTCTGATCTTGTAAGTGAGGAATATTACAAATAAAATCCCTCAATCATTCCATCCAAATTTGTGCAGAGATGAAAAATCGCTATTAAATCATTACAAAACAATACAACTATAGTACATATCCCGACGCCGCTGATAAAAAGGTGGGGGGGTGGTGATTATGGATCATACTTGTACCATAACGAATCTATGCGGATTTTAATCTGATTCAATGTATTTATTCACCTTGTTCTGAGGTACCTTCTCCCAATAGTGAAAATAAATTTTCTGAATCTTCATCAATCAAGCTTACACAGAATGGGCAATATGTTGATAAAAAAAAGAAAAGAAATTTCATTCTATAGAAGAACCTAGTACACCATTTTTTTGTACTATTTTGCTAAGGTCCACAAAAACATCCAGGCCCCCCCGGGCAGACCCATAATATCGGTATGAAATTCGATAACAATAATCTATCTTATCTATCTCATTTTATTGACCTGCATTTGCAGAAATTAGTTAATAATCTACACAGTTACCTAAAGGACCCTCGTGTCAATTGATACAAATACTTCTGATCTCACATTGTGACGGATCTAGTAACTAGTCACAATGGAAGTAACGCTCCCCCCTTTACCACACTCAATATCCCACACGAGGCCCCATCTGGGCTTGAAATGCGTCACTCAAACACTAGAACGGTGCTGGTGACAATGAATGTTTTTACAAAAAAATTTTATAATTAAGGGCTTGAGTTTCATTCTGCAGATAATATCTTTAAATATAATGGGGTCTTCTATCATCAAACCCGTGGCACTGGCCATGGGTACAAGGGTCGCGCCCTCTACGCGAATCTTTTCATGGGGGTCTTTGATCCCAATTTATCTACTCATCATCCCCCATTTCAAGTTGTACCTCTCTACAGAGTACATAGAATGATCTCTTTTTAGTTGGACAGCCCATCTGGTTTTGTTGGAAGTCTTTATTTCCGAATAAACAAAAACCCTGGGTATTAATGCTCAACATCGCATTGTAATCCCTTAGAATAGAATTTCTTGATCTTAGAAATATTTCATCAAAATGGTTTTTTTAAAACAGCTACCTTCTTCAAATAAAGGTAGGATGTAAATAGCTATATCCACTTTTCTAGCGGACATTACAAACCATGGATCACGAACTACCATACGGACAATATATAGACGTGTCCGTAAAAATTGTTCTGAGGATGAGTTTATAGTAAACAGGCCAGCCATCTGAGAAATTGATTTTTGGAAAAGGGATATCCACAACTGCCTTATTTGACAATGCAGAAAATAAGTAGCTTTTCTCAAACAAAAGGATTGTTTCACATATAAAAAGATTTTAAACAAAGCAAAATCCTCCTAAAACGGAACAAACAATTGAAGCAAGAAGAAATATTCTTTAGTTACGCAGTATAACACTAGCCCATATACAGATTAAAAAGACACTTCAAAAATATTGGCATGATAATCCAAAGTGATCCATTGTAAATCATCGTTACCAAAACATCCTGGTTTAATTTTTAAACGGGCACCAATATCAAAAATAGAATTGCCCCCACCGTATCTGTGGCCCTGATGAAATTATCCCCACTGGTGAAATACCCAGTAGTGGCCCTGCGGCACACCTTCATGCTTATGTGTAAGTTCCAATCACTAAAGCCACTTTTTTTTCTTGTCAAACCATTCTAATGTTGTTCATAAAATGAAAATTTTTAAATTTGTAAAAGTTTCTTTGTTATATATCCTAATCAATGTGATTGTGGCGTCCAATACGTGGGCCGACTATACGCCCTCTACATCTAAGTTTGAATGGACACAGATCGCGTATCAATAAAGGCGATCCTAAACATATGGTATCCAGGCATTTTTAAAGATTTCACCAACAAGACCCTTCCAAATTGACAATCATACCTATAATCAAATATCAAGTGATACCCCGATAGTCCGTGTATTACAAGAAGAGAGGTATCTGGATGTTTCACCTTACAAACGGTGAACCCCAAGGGGTTAAAGACGAAGCTGTTGTGCTAGTTTTTTTTGATCAGTCTATTTTTTTTGTTATTTATCATCATTTTATATCATCGAAAAGTGCGATGTATATAATCTAAAACAACTCCTAAGATACACTCGTTTTAACAAAGGATATCTTTGTTAATATCTATTACTAATATTGGGAGCTAACTTCTCCATATTTAGACGCCCCTCCCTTCTATCCTAAGGCATTGAAGTTTTTCTCACATATTAAAGAATTATCACTATTTTATTTCACGATATCTGGCCTCCTTTTGGCAATTTATTTTCTGTCTCACTATTGGTTTCATTTTTGTATTGGTATCTGCGATTGGCCCAATTGTCTTCTAATAGCACATCACTCGCGTTTATTAGTTGTATACCCGAGTTGCCAATGTGCACATCAATTATTCTGGATTCATTATTATTCTACTAGCTGTTGCATGTTTCCAGCTCGCTTCCCTTATCTTAGGTGGTGCACACACCCGGGGTTTCTGCACATTGAATGGCCTTTTTTTTTTTTTTTTTTTCTTCCTCCTACCTAATTTAAGTCAGATGCTTTGGCTCCAAATTCCCAGGAGGCAGCTCCTTTTTTTGTTTTTTTTTTTTTTTTTTTTTGAGTAGTTTTATTTCCCCCTTAAACTCACCATCCATCTTCTTTGAAACGATCTCTCTTCCCATGGTTAAAACCCATTACATGAACAACATAAGCAATCGAGTAGGCTCTATCTTCATTGGCAGTGAATCTCCCCTACTTCTTCTCCACCCATGAGGTTCATTCTTAATCATGGTCCTCAGTTTTAAAGGTTTTTATAGGTTCTCCTTACAATCTTTTACCTTTCTTAAAAAGAATTGTAATTGGGTTAAGAATATATTACAATCTGTGCTGTGTCTTTTAGTATATAAATTATGACCCATTTCTCTTTATTGAATGTGATTTTACAGCATCTAGGAAGTGCTTTGCAGCACGAAACGCGTAATGCTAACGTAATTTTAATGGAATAAAATTAACATTTTATCCTATCGTTGCCACCAGCAGAGGATTTATTCTATAGACGAGCGCCCGGGTCCAGTATTTTTTATTTTCTGCTTATATACTACCGTTGCCCGAGTCGTCCCAGACACGAGGGATCCAGGACTACGCGCTGCAGTCCTCTGGGGCTATTACAGCCAACCATGTTTCTTATAGTGTTTTGCCTCTATAGTACTCGCACAACGCCATCGGTGAAGCACCCGAACAATTTTATGCTTTTTACTACTACCGGACGTACTTTCATATAGAGCGCCATCTTCCCTTCTTTTTTCTATCCATTATATACAATGGAGAGCATGGGACTAGCTATGTACAATTATCAGTCTGGAGTCCCAGCTGTTTAGCTCACAGAGCAATTGGTCTGGACTGGATACAATTGATCTACACTGAGAGCAGGACTACAATGTACAATGTTCAGTCTGGAGCCGGGGTGTTTTAGCCACAGAGATTGTCTGGACGGGGTACAATTTTCTCCCGGAGGCAGGACTAGTATGTCCCAATGTATCAGTCGGGAGCCCCGGGTTTTTAGCTCCGGGAGCATTGTCTGGATGGATACAATTGTATCTACATGAGAGCAGGACTGTATGTACAATGTATCATTGGGCCCAGGGTTTAGCTCACAGGCATTGTCGGATGGTCAATTGTATTACAGTGAGGGGGGGATAGTAGTACAATGTTCAGTTGGAGCCCGGGGGTTTTTACTCACAGAGCTTGTTGGATGGGATAAAATTTTAATACAGCTGGGCAGGACCAGTTGTACAATGTATCAGTGTGGAGTCCAGACTTTAAAAATGTAAAAAATTGCATTCAAATTTTATTTATATCATATTGAAAAACTTGTTTAAAAATAACTACGTTTAAAAAAATAATCTTTTCTGTGAATCTATTTCTTAATTCTTGAATCTTGATGGCCATTAATCAGCATGGTGGGAATAGTAAGTGGGTCAGAGCTGCCTGTAATTCTGTGTTTTGGCTTCTAATTCGCTTCATATAACTGTGTTTGTATGTAATCGCCGCAGGTCACCGCTCTGAAGAACAATGCCGGATGGATCGGCCGTCACTAATGTCTTCTAATTAAAATGTATTACTGTGGGGAAAACCCTCAGGTGATTGTTAAAAGAGCAAAAACTGCAAAGGATGTGTCAGCGGCTTCATAGACCAGATTAAAACCCGATCCTGAGGAAAGGAGCTGAGAAACCAGACAGGAGGCGTCACAGGTGAAAGCAATGCAACATACAGACTCTGTTCACACATGTACAAAAAATTAACCCCTTTAATTCTGCCCCCCGGTACAAGAAAAAAACTACTACATACCCCATATGTACAAGAATAAATATATAAAACTGCCCCCTATGTACAAGAAATAAATATAAATATGCCCCCCTTTTACAAGAAAAAAACTTAATAGCCCCTATGTACAAAAATAAATATTAATATGCCCATTGTGACAGAATAAAATACATAATAGCTTATGTAAAAATATAAATACATAATACTGTCCCATGTCGAATATACAATAATATGA
>JAODAL010056969.1:0-22967 GCA_025379985.1 Phyllomedusa bahiana
CAAACCCCCGGAAAAAATGGCCTTGGGGAGCAGTCTGGGGGTATTCCCATGGAGGGAGGGTTAAAATCTTCCTGATTGCAGACTCTTAAAGGGGTTGTCTCCCCATGCTGTTCCATAGAGCCTGCTCTTCACAGGCAGCTTCAGGCTCCCACTTTCAGTTCAGGCTGTGGGCGGTTCTACAGTAGTGATTGACATTTCAGCTCTGCTCCTCCTAGCTGAGCTTGTTAGACACGAGTGCAGGGCACAAGGCTACAGAGCTCTATAGAGTTAAAATTTGCCAGTAAGTAATGTAAACAAGCTCTGTCTTTCAGAAAAGACACAGCAAGGAGTGGTGGCCACTGAAGCTACAGCCCGTTAGAGCAGAGAGAAGTGGTCAGTAACCTAGGGAAGCTTGTGTACACAAGCAGGCGATAATAATGGCTCTAGGTGTGAAAGGAAACAAAATCAGGACAGCAATGTATTTGGTAATATTTATCTTTGCCTACATGTTATGAGCTAATCAATGAAATAGGAATAGCCTTGCGCTTTGGATGTGGGTCAAAGTCAAATTAAACCCGAATCCAAGTGCTTTGTTTTTGGTTGGCCCAAATCAGTTTGTGGCAATATTTGCCCAAAAAATGACTATAAATGTAATCCTAAATTAGGGTTAGGTTTTTTTGTTTTTTTTTACCAGGTTTAAATTGGTTAACTTATTTCATTCCAGTCCCACAACACTGTCACTCCACTGTCACTTTCACCTGACATAATTTCCAGTTCAATGTCACATTGGTGTTATACATATGACATTGGTTCAGAAGTGACATCAGCTGGAAGTGATGGAGTGACAGCGCTGTAGGACCAGAAGTTACACCTATTCAAACCCAGTAATAAAGCCCTAACCCTAATTTAGCCTAGAATTACCTTCAACCTTAGTGGTTGGGGACATCCCAAATCCAAATTTTTTCACAATTATTTTGAACTGGTTACATAGTACGGATGACATATGTCCATCACATTCAACCAACTGGTGTCAAACCAAAGAGGGACAGATTCGAGCAACACAAGTGTTGAACCTGGGTACAACATGCCGTCTGAATGAAGGATATATTTATTGCAGAGATTTCTGAGACTATCCTATTCATCAGAGTGGGGCTTGCAGAAGTTCATGTGCTTAATACGAAAACAACCCCATCTAGAGGAATGGACTGATTTTAAGTCAGAGAAATTACTGCAACAAATCTGCCATGTGTGAATTCTCCCTAATATGCACGATCTGCCTTGCTCTGTACTGAATCATGTCCAGCAAGTCATTATGAATATTAATGTCATTGTATGGATATTTACTTTGTTCTATCTATGAGTACGGAGTAAAGAAATGAAAGTAAGAAGGGAAACAACAATCGCGGCACCCAGAGGGGACTCTCAGCTCTCATTCTGGCGCCTGAAGTCGAATTAAGTCGTTAATTACCTTTATGTTTTCATTCCCTGCTGAGATTTTCTTTCTTAGTAACTAAGGCGATTAATCTTTAATCCTTCTTATGTTTGGGCACTAAAACCCAAGAAAGCTTCTTTCTGTCACTAGCTCCCAATAAATAGGCAGAAAGTAACACAACCAGTATGGAAGAACGATACACAATGATAGGAGCAGGGGTGCATGGAATGAATGTCCCTTCGTGGTAGATGGTGGCGATTTCCAGAAAGCGGCTGAATACCTGGACTACCCTCACCCTCTGTCCCCCAGCTGTGCAATGTATCTATAGGAGCAGTGTATACTATTACCCACAGTTTTGGGCACAGTCATTCATGAAAACGGTTGTCCACCTCATAATAAAGTCATTTAAATGGCTAAAGGGCTATAAATAAAATTTAAAAAAAGCCATACTCCCCTACCCACTGATTAGCTGCAGCAGTGACGTGCCCCTAACTTACATCGCTGTTCATAAGTGCACAGCTCCCAACATTGATATAAGTTAGGGGCAGGTTATCATTGCAGCCAATAAGCAGCCTCAGCGGTGATGTCCCTGTTCGAAAGTGACTGCGTGTCAACACAAGACCAGAGAGACTTTATTATTTTAGGTGGACAACCCCTTTAAGATAAGATCTTTTTAGCATGAAACCTGTCCCCTTCAGGTCTGTTTTTCTGCAACCCCTGGTAATCGTCTGACATAGACAGATAATACTGCATATAGCCATAAACTTCCCCTGCATGTGTAAAATTACATATCAGCCATTCAAATGGATTGTGGACCATGTAAGCTTTGGCTAAATCCATCAAAGCATCTTTTCACTCTGAGCAGTTTCGACAACTTTACTAGAGAGTGGTCATGCAGTATACGTTTATTTTGGGTGACATCACCTTTTCAGAAGGAAGATGCCCATCTGTAGGTCAGTGCAGCTCCAGCTGCTTAAAGAGAACCTGTCACATAGATTATGCCCCCCTTGCTGAGGACAGCACAAGCCAGTGTCAGACCTGCTGTTTCCAGTGCTGTGTCCCTTATTCTATAGGATGCTGTAGTTTTCATGTATTTAATGCTCAAATCTGCAGTTTTCAGCCAGAAGAGTCATTTGAAGAGTCATTCAAAGAGTCAGTTTTTCTCAAACCCCGCCCATCTGAGGCTAGCCCCGCCCACCTCAACCGATAAACCGATTACTTTGAATAGGTAGAAACATGTGAATAACGGTCAGTGGGCGGGGCTAGTCTTGGTTGACGGGACTAACATCTACTCATGAATAAGATTTGAGGGGTAAATGCTCTAAAACTGCTGCATCTTACAGAATAAGGGACACAGCGCTGGAAACAGCAGGTCTGTCACTAGCTTGTGCTGACCTCAGCAAGGGGGGCATAATCTATGTGACAGGTTCCCTTTAAGAACCTGACATTGACCTGAAGCAGCCACTACAGGTCAAATGTAGCTATTCAAAAGAGCTGATGGAAGGTGTAAGGGTATGTCCACACGGCGTATTGCCGCCGTGCGTATTGTACGCAGGGGGAGACGGACGTAGTTCATAGCTATCTATGAGAACTATGAATTACTGCAATTGCGGGGAGCATTTTGAGTGCATTGAAGCACAAATACGCGCCAAAATACACCCCGCAATTACGCCGAGTGAACATACCCTAAGACGGGTTTGGACAATGATTCTGGGCATGGAGACCAGAACAGGACAGGAGTAAGGAGGTCAGTCAGGGGGCCACAGCAGCAGTGTGAAATATGTGCAGCAGTCTATATGTGAGAGAGGAGGGGGCATATGTGGCAAATAATTTGTGAAGCTGGAGGAGTGGAGAGTCAACTGTCAGGCCCAGATCAACTATGTTGACGGTGCTAGGTGCTGTATTCCTCCTGTAATTGGGGCTCATCTATCAGCTACAGCGGAAATCAGCAATAGGAAAAAATGTATCAATGGTTCTGCCGCAGTATATGTAGGTATCCTGTGAAAAAGGTGTCTCAATGAATACCTATGAAGGAGTCAGACACTTTATGTTAATGAGGTCTCAGTTTGAAACCCCTCTCGTCCTGCCCAGCACTGTATAAGGTTGTGCAACGTGATGTGGGAAACCAACATAAAGATGTTGCTCTAAATAAAGATGGCCTAGGCTGTAAGAAGATTGCCAACACCCTGAAACTAAGCTGCAGCACGGTGGCCAAAACCATACAGCAGTTTAACAAGACAAGTTCCACTCAGAACGGGCCTCGCCATGGTTGACCAAAATATTTGAGTGCACATGCTCAGTGTCAAATTCAGAGATTGTCTTTTCAAAATATACGTATGAGTGCTGCCAGCATTACTGCAGAGGTTAAAGGGGTCGTGTCAGGAAAAGCCTGCGACCACTTGAGGGTCGACGGCCTGATTTGGGGTGTATCGGGACGTTGCGCTCCCTCTAGGGGTGCACAGGGTCACCCCGATACGGTTTCACATTTAATCCCTGTCGACACGGGCACACGAAGACTCAGGGAGTGCAAGAGGACACCCCACTCGCCCACAACCCTAAACGGCTGGTAGAGATCTGTTTACCCACACTGGTGAAACAGAACTGCCAGCCCAGTAGACTGCCACCAGTTCCTCGTTGGAAATAAGCCTGGTCCGTTACGGACTTATAACAAGGCCAGGAACCGGCGTTGGGTTAGCGAGACCGAGAAAATGGACACGTGAGATCTGTGATCAAGACAATAGACTCGCTCAGGATTAAAGTTTATAGATTTAATTTGTTGGTCAAAGGTGCAAATACAATAGGGTATAAGTACAGACAGAGAGGCAGCAAGATGTGTCTGTTTACCTTAGCTTCGTCTTGTACTGGCATTCACAGGGGAGAATGTAGCCTGCTGATTCTGAATGCTCCTGTACACTCAGCGACCCCCTTCCAATGGAAATGACACTGGGCAAAGCCTGGTTTTGAATTTAAAAAGTACTGGGACATCCCACATCGCACCCCCTTCACACCACCTGTCACGGTCTACACTCTCCTCCCTCTCGGGCGAAGCAGTTTTTGGCTTCAGACACAAAATGGGTCATATCACGGCAGAGCATTGAGACAGAACCGAGCCAGTGGTACCACCAGAACTGGATGGGCCTAAGCTATGACTTGGTACCAAACTCTGGCGTTCTGCTTCTTTCCTACTGCCAGCCTTTGGTTTCTCCCTTTCTGGGTGTCCTACAAATGTGGGAGTGACAGCTATGCATGTGGGAAGTTTCATATTTTAAAAAAATAATAATGTGGTGGACCTGTGATGCACGGTTCTCCCATAAATCCTTATGAAATATCGGCACCTGCTGGTCTGCTCCCTCTCTTTGATTCTGGGATCTGAGAGCACGTGTGTACTCTAGCTAGCAAAATCAACTGTCAATCCTTTGATGTTTCGACGTTTGGACTGGTTTCCTATTGTAGGAGCATTTGTTTAGTTGAGTGCTTCCTCAATTACATGTGTTGCACAGTAGGGGAGCTTGGGTGACTTCTGCAATCTGAGTAAATTTAAAATTACAAGACCTGAGAGGGTGACTTTTGTCATTTTCCTCACAGGTAGAGAATGGGGTCAGCCTGTCAGTGCTCAGACAATATGTTGCACAATGTTTAAAATTGGTCTGCATGTCTGTTGTGACAGAAGAAGCCTCTTCTAAAGATGATGCACAAGAAAGCTCACAAACAGTTAGCTGAAGACAAGCAGACTAAGAACACTGCCTTGCTAAAGAAAATGAGGGTAAATGTGCTGGACAGGCCAAGCATGTCTCCAGACATAAACCCTATTGAGCATCTGTGGGACATCTTCAAAATGAAGGT
Source organism: Phyllomedusa bahiana (assembly GCA_025379985.1). NCBI lineage: Eukaryota > Metazoa > Chordata > Amphibia > Anura > Hylidae > Phyllomedusa > Phyllomedusa bahiana. The sequence continues at coordinate 5,255 of JAODAL010056969.1, forward strand.
GGAGGAGTGCAAGGTCTCTAACATCCAGCAGCTTCATGATGTCGTCATGGAGGAGAGACAGAGGATACCAGTGGCTGCAGCCTGTGAAGCTCTATTGACCTCCATGCCCAAGAGAGTTAAGGCAGTGCTGAAGGAAAATGGTGGCCACACAAAATACTGACACTTTGGGCACAATTTGTCCATTTTTACTTAAGCGTGTATTCACTTTTGTTGCCAGTGGTTTAGACATTGATGGCTGTGTGGAGTTATTTTGAGGGCACAACAACCTTACACTGTTGTACAAGCTGTACATTGACTACTTTACATTGTATCGAAGTGTTATATCTTCACATGAAAAGATATAATAGAATATTTACAAAAACGTACTAACTTTTGTGAGATACTGTATACACATATAATGTCGATTGCAGTTATTGTCTGGCATGGGATATCTACTAGAATATAGACATAACTTAGAAGTTTGGCCTCCACCACACTACATTCTTCTAAACAGTTTAAAAGTTATTTGCACTTTTTTGGGTACCAAAGTGAATGGTAAACCCTATATAACTGCTCTTTCCTAATCTGACAGAGGATCAAATGGGCTCTTGGTGCACCAGAGTGCGGCTGCTACCCCTTCACCGCTATAGCTACTTTTGCCTGAATAGTTAAACAGAGCTATTATATTGTATTTGATTACCACATTTCTATTTAACCTCGTGAAGGCAGGACATATCTGCAGCGCAGGTATATACTGTATGGTGGACCAGGTGATTTACTTGCACAGTCAGAAAAGACAGAAGGTGATACAACCTTTAAGAAACAATACAGCTATTAGGTTAGGTCTACACGGCATTGGACAAAAAACTCACTGAAAACCAAATCCTAAAACCGTTCATAGGACTGAGTTTTTTTTGTACAGTGCATGTCAAAAACAGTTCATACAAAAACCGTTTTTTGGTGTATTTTGTGTTTTTTGCCACTTTTTTGGCAAAAATGCACAGCATTATAATTGCTGTGGATTTCTGCAAAAAATGCGCAAAACAAATACATCACAAAACGTCCAGTGCTTTACATAGACTCCAATATTAATAAATGTTCTGCTCTGTTGTTTTTTGCAACACGTTTCAAAAAACGACCAGCAGCAAAATGCGAGCAGAAAAAAAATGTTCCGTGGAATGTTTTTACTATTAAAGTCTATCTAATCTTTTTTTTTTCAGCTTTTGTAGAAAACAAAAAACACTGAAAAAACGACTGAAAATGTGTGCAGTGGAGACATAGCCTTAGGGCGCATCCCCACGGCATAGGACAAATACCGGCCGGGTTGTGTCCTGGTCTGCACCCGTCCCCACGGCCACGGGGGAGACGGCTTTTCTCCGCGATGAGCGGAGAAGAGCCCTCCCATTGAGAAGCACAGATTCCATCCGAAGAGGGGACATAAGAGGGTGCTTTCTCAATGTTGTGCCGCCGGACCGCCAGCGGCAAAACCGCCGGGCGGAAAACCCGTGCAGTGGGGACTGCTTCACGGGTTTTCCATAGAGCACAATTGTGCTCATTTTCGGCCGTTTTTTTAGGTGGTCTGAAAAACCGCAAACCGGCTGAAAAACCGGCCGAAAACCCGTGCCGTGGGAACATGGCCTTAGGCTACATCTATACAGCACAGGTTTTTCATCAGATTTATAGTGGATTCAGTATTTATATTATGCTGAAAATCCGGCTGTAAACAGTGCTGTGTAGACCCCAATGAAGAATCTGTGCCATGGTCTAAAAAGCACAAATTTTTTCCGGTCGGTTTTAAAATCCTCTGGATCCCGGCATTTTCACCTTGCTGTGTAGACATAGCCTTACAGCTGAAGCCACTGCTGACAATTGCATAACTGTTCCCGGCATCCTGTGTGAGTCATCTCATCTCTAGCTGTTTTCTCCCATTTCACACAAGGCGATACACCACAATATAAGCACATGATCTGTGCTGCAGGGTATGCAGTAAGAGCCATTGCTCCTTTAACTAACTCAGGATAGTTAGCCAGAAACTTCTGACATTCATTTCCTGCTACTGGTGTTGCTGCGTGGCAGAGGAACCAAAGATAGATCAAGGGAAAAAACAACAGAAGTACAGGAAAACGAAAGAATAAAACCTATAATGCTACAGCGTTCAGCAGTGGAGTGCGATTCAGGAGGGCAGCAGCATCCGCACATCCACAGAGTAACCTGAGGACAAATGACCGGAGCTGGTAAGGATTATTTATACCAGTTATTCCAAGCTGCACTGAAACTAATCCAGAGCTGCCATATCCAAACCTCCCAGACGGCGCCGACAGGCCCGAAATGCCACACACTCTTATACAGATGGCTGAAGCAATAGATAGAGACCCATGTATATTTCATAGATTAAAATGCCATAATAAACCTAAAGTCAGGTTAAAATGTTGAAAATGGGCAAATAACATCCATTTTATTTTCAGCATAAGGTCTGCAGTGCAGCCATAGTAGATAGATAGATAGATAGATAGATAGATAGATAGATAGATAGACAGACAGACAGATAGATAGATAGATATTAGATAGATATGAGATAGATAGATATGAGATAGATAGATATGAGATAGATATGAGATAGATAGATAGATAGATAGATAGATAGATAGATAGATAGATAGATAGATAGATAGATAGATAGATAGATATGAGATAGATAGATAGACTAACACAGTAGGCCTCATGGATAGAGGTAATTGTTAACTGTGACTATGTGAACAAATTGTGGTTGAGTCCCCAGCACCACATAAGGGAACATTTTCTGTGGAGTACATTAGTGAATTAAAGCAAATGAGACAATAGTGCTGCTGACCTGTGTGTGATGAGCCACCAGAGGCACAATGGTAAAAGTTGGGCAATCTGTGGGTGACCCGTGGACTGCTGTTAGGGTTGTGGAGGAGGTGATCCACATAGTTGTAGTTACTGACAGTGCGGGCATTGATAGCGGACAAAACCTACCAACAGTGAGAGACTAAGAGGTTGAGAAGTTGGAGAAGTAGCTGAGGCCATAAGAGTCCTGAAGAAGAAGTGTGTCACTTTTAAGATATATGCGTCAATTGAGTGAGTAGAGCTAGTGCAATGCAGAGATTGTGTAGTACTGAACCCTGAAGCGGGGCCTGCTGTTAAGACATATTTAGCATTAGATTGCTCTTGTTGACAGAGTCTAGTATTGGGAATACCTGCCTTCCAAACCCATAAGAAAACAGAAGCTAAGATGACTAAACTGTTGCCACAACACAAGCTTCTGCCGCCTAACACTTGTAGATATACATCTGTAACCATCAAGCTTAAAGTGCCTCAACTGAGTAAAGCATACATGAGTTTTGGTATAGAAAGGTCTGTCTGCACATATTTTTCACTGCTTCATCTCCTCAGTGAGATGGTCACCACTAGGCTTCCTGAAATACTACATACAGCCCATAAGCCAGTTTCACATCATCGTACCCATTTGATTCCTCTTTCTTGGGTAATAATGGTAATGGTAGCCAAAAACATAGATGAACAGTTAAGGATGATCTGAACAGAACTTTTTACATCATGGACTAAAGCAATTGAAGGAGTAATATTTGTTGGTATACCGTCGAGGGGAAAGTGTACACATACCATAGAGTTATATTATTGACTGCTATGGAGAGAGGTGTCAAGCCCTGGTTGGTCCCATCCTATTTGTTACTGGGTGGAAAAAACAGTTGCAGAGACTTCTCAAGAGGACCAGCATAAGAAGCTCAGATGCTATTACCACCTCCTTTTCCTCTAACAAAACATATGGCTTGTGGTCAGTTTTATTCCAAACAAGATGACACATGAGCTCAATCAGTCATGACACCAGACTCTACTTAGCCAGGACCAGCCTGCTGCTGGTCCCAATACTAGAAAATCGACCAAGCTCACCTGCCATTGACTGATCCCCAGGCAACTGCCACCTCTACCAAAAGACCTTCACAATTACCCCAGTATACCTGGGAACCCGCAGTTTGTGCTGTGGCTTGCTCAATATGGTCAGCTAAATCCTCTTTTCAAAGTTTAGTGCTGCTATCTACTTTAAAAACATTTCCATACTTGACATTTAAAAACTAGGGGCTTTTTAATTTCTTCCTTTCATCTCCATGGTCTATTTGATCTTCACCTTCTTCTTCCTGCCCAGCTGATCTCCCCCATCAGTTTTACCAGCTGAAACTGGCCCTCAACCAACCATCTGTGGCCCTCCATGACTTTGTTACCACTTTAGGACCCATTACCCAGGGATGGGATAGTGTCCCTTATGACACCTAATTTGGAACTTGTTACCACTATGTCTGGTAGCTTACTACAATTAGCAAAGTCGAAAACACCTGCAGCCGGAGTTCCTCAAGCTCCTTCAGTAATCCATTCGTTCAAAAAGGCATAAGCAGGTACAATGAATCACTGCAACATAACTCATTTATTCCATATCCTATTCCATATTGTATTTTAGGTGCATAAACTGTGTGTCCAATACGTATAGTCCATGGTAACTTAACAGTTCAAAAGTTCATAAGATCTTCTCCAGCGGCATCCTAACTACTGGGCCACAATAGTGGAGAAAGCCACGGACAGGAGAGCAACTGCACCGAAGTGTGCAACGTTTCAGGGAAACCTCCCCTTTCTCAAGTACCAGAGAAAGGGGAGGTTTCCCTAAAACGTTGCACGCTTGGGTACAGATGCTCGCCTGTCCATGGCTTCCTCCACTATTGCTGCCCAGAAGTTAGGATGCCGCTGGAGAAGATCTTATGAACTTTTGAACTGTTAAGTCCTAACTTGGAACCCCTCCACTAAATTCAACACATTTTTTGTGTAAACAATCAGGGTAAGGGGTAAAGTAAACTGTGGGGCATGCTATTAAACACCAGACCCATCTGTCATTGGTAGTGAAGGGGTATTTTCACATATTGGATTATACAAACTGAAAATTTCAAAAGCGGAATCCACATAGAATCTGCATCTAAAATACAAAATTTTTGTGGCCTTTCCACCTACTTATTCATATGCGGATTTTAAAATGGAGTGCTAATTTTAGAATGATTTTGGACATGGATTGTGTTTGCAGATTGGAGATCGATTGTATACAGATCCGTTTCATATTAGTTTTCAATCTATGTGCAATCAACATCCAAATAGTTTGATGCAGATTTGAGCCTGATTTTCAATGGGAAAATTCAGTGCTGATTCCGCATAAAGATATGACATGACACTATTTTTTTTTCTGCGTTGCAGAATTCAAATTCACACAAATTTCGTTGACTTCATATTGAAATTATTGGGATGCAGACAGAAATCAGTTTTGGATGTAAACTCCTAAGCAGATTCAGTGATCAAACCACATCCAAATCTGTTGTGTGAACTTCCCTTTAGGGTCCGTCTACAGGGCAAGCATTTCTAGTAGGAAATTCTCACAGATCTTGGATTTAAAAAAAAAAAAAAAAAATCAAAAACAGACTGTAAAATCAACCCCATAGCCGCCAGGTTTTTTTTCTTACTACTTCCTGCTCTAAGCAGGAGGTAGTAAAACTGCCATCTTTGTACACCCGAATGCATTGTCTGTAGAATGCATTAGGCTATATAACGATTGCGCCCCCTAGTGGTGAGGCAAAAAAAGTTTTAAAGTGTAAAAAAAATTTTTTTTGCAATTTTACAAATAAAAAATAAAATAAAAAAGTTTGCCGCGTCAAAAAAGTCTGATCTATTAAAATATAACATCATTTATCCTGTATGCTGAACACCGTAGAAGAAAAAAAATTCCACATGTTCATTTCACATCCCCTAAAAATTAGAATAAATTTAATCAAAAAAGTCCCATATATTCCAAACTGGAAACAATAAAAGGTGTACTACAGCCCGCAAAAACACGCCGCCTCACTCAAGTCTTTAGGTGTTAGTACAAAAAAGTTATTGGTCGCAGAAATTGGTGCCACGGCACAAGTTTCAAAAAAAGTTTGGAATATTTTTATCATATCAAAACATAACATGTTTGGTATTGGCGGATGCATATCAACCTGCAGACTACAGCTACACATCATTTTTACCGAAGATTGAACGCCATAAAAACAATACTCCCGCAAATATGGCACAAGTAGTTTTTTTTCACATTTTGCCCCACTTAGAATTTTTTTTCCGGTTTCTCAGTATATTCTATGGTAGGATGAATAACACCACTAGAAAGTACATCTTGTCACACAAAATAAAAGCCCTTACATGTCTATGTAGGTGAAAAAATAAAAACGTTATGGCTTTGGGAAGGCAGGAAGGGAAAAAGGAACGTGTCAACCAAAAAAACAAAGTTATTTTGACCATGGTTGGTTAATGGGTTAAACATGCTTAATCTTCCTCCGTATTTCACTCGGGAAAATGGCAGAAAATTTACTATTGAAGACAATGGGATGGCATGGAAAATGACCAGACAGCTTTGTGTGCCTTTTTTGGTGTGAATTCACGTCCAAAAATTCTATACTGCTCTAGGATGCAAAAAAGATTGAAAAATGGAATCCAAAAACCGCGTGTAAACCTGCACCAAAAATCCTTAGATTCTGTAAAATCTAAAATATGTAAAATACTGTTCAAATACGAGTTGGTTTTAGGATTCAGAATCCGACAAGTATTTTGTCCTTTATCGTGTAGGCGTAACCTAGTAGATCTTTTTGATCTTTGCCATCACACGGTCTATGAATGCTACTGGGGAAAAAGAAATCTTTAGGAGATATCCTTTAACAATTTTTTCACAGCAGAGCTTTCAATCACATTGTAATCCCGCCCACATTTAGTCGGTCAGTAAACATTAGGAACAACACAAATGTACATTATAGTGAAGGAAATAAATATTTGATCCCTTGCTGATTGAGTGAGTTTGCCCACTGACAAAGACAAGAACAGTCTATAATTTTAAGGTAGGTTAATTTTAACATTGAGAGATAGAATATCCAAAATAAAATCCAGAAAATCACATTGTATAAATTATAGAAATGTATTTGCATTTTGCAGTGAAAAATAAGTATTTGATCCCCTACCAAGTATTAAGTCTTGATTGCCAGAGGGATCAAATACTTATTTCTCACTGCAAAAAAAATTTATATAATTTATACAATGTGATCTTCTGGATTTTATTTTTGATATTCTCTCTCTCAATGTTAAAATTCACCTTCCCTTAAAATTATAAATTGTTCATGTCTTTGTCAGTGGGCAAATTTACAACAAGGTATCAAATAATTATTTCCTTCACTGTATGTCATACTTGTGAAAAAGCCTCTTAAATATTTCTGTAATGAACCTTGTCTACTATCATGATTCATTAGGATACTGATGATTCTTTCATTTCCTCTAGATTACGATCAGCATCTTCCGTCCCCAATGGATGGAGTGGTGCAGTTTGAAGCCTGACGCCTATGATATTAGGAGATCAATGTCCGTCTATAGATACTACTTCTTCTTACTTGGCTTCCTAAACATCTGCATCATTAAGCACCTTGTACACAGCCAGAACCATACGCTGATGTTTTCCAGAGATAACAACATCCGTAACTGCAGCTGCTCCTTTGACATCCAGAGCTGTGACTACAGTTTGGCCAACCTGATGTGTAACTGTAAAACCATTGTGCTTCCGAAAAACAAGACGGGGTCCAGGCTGAGCTACAATGGTGACCTGACCATCTGGTTCTCCGATACAACCACCCTGGGGAAGTTGGTTAACTTTACATTTGTGCATAGCCTTAAACTTTCATTGTGTGGAGCAACTACTCTCCCAACAGAGTATCTGGCCGTCCTGGGGCTTAGGTACCTTCGTGTCCAAGCTGAGACCATCCAAGAACAAAGTCTGACAATAACCCATTGTAACTCCAAGGACAGACAGTGCCAAGTGCCCACAACTCCGCCGTTTCACATCTCCTACCTGGATACGTCACTGTTCAATGGACTTCCTTTGCTAAAAGCGTACAGCGTGGAGAACGTTTCAAGCATAAAGGAACAGTTTCCAAATCTGCCATTTTCCAATTGGATATCAGCTTCAAATAAGAGCTATATTGTGACGCTAATATACTAATGTTCAGACAAGGGTTGAAATGCAGGCTTCTGCTCCAGCCCAGTCAGAGAGAGTATAATAAAACCATACTGGAGCTAACGTTCCCTTATAACTTGATCTTAGTGTGTGTGATGGAGAAATGAGAAGAGAGTGAAACAAATGAATATATTCTCGGGACATCGCTGTGGAATATGTTGGTGCTATGTCAATAAACAATAATGATAATAATTAGAATAAACTCGCTGGAGATGATCAAGTTGGTGTCTTCTTTCTTCATTCTTAAACCTTACCCCCTGCTTTTTTGGGATTTTCAATTGTAGATACATTTAATTCACATATATTACATTAATACATATATTACATATTACATATATTACATATATTATTATATTATTATTATATTACATATTATTACATTACATTATTACATTATTATTATTATTATTACATTATTATATTACATATATTACATATAATACATGTATATTCACAGGAGGTGCAGAACCTGCACCCATCTCTAGAACAAGGGTATCCCAAACCCCTGTCCTGCTTAACGATATAACCAGTATGAAGGGAGAGATGAAGGCTCTCTCCACTAAATTGAATTTCCGAACACAGCCAAGCAAGTGCACTTGGCCATATTTGGACCCTCCATAGAAATTAATGAAGAGAGCTCTGCCTGTATGGCCATCTCCCTGTTGATAGCAGCCGCAACAAAACACAACAAGCGTGTGGGGGACCCCTGTTCTGCAGATAGAAGCAGATTCCATAGAGAGGATTGTGACTGTAGATATGTCATCAACATATGAAATGGGAATACGCCTCTTTTTTTAACCCCTTAAGCCGAATGCCTGAAAAGTAGTTAATGACCAGAATTTTTTTTACGTTTTTGCCTCCTTACGTTCCAACAGTTGTAACTTTTTTCAGTGACGCAGTTGGATGAGGCCTCGTTTTATTCTAGACAAATTGTACTTTATGGGGGAATAGTTGAAATTCACTTATAAATAATTGCAGAATTATTTTTCCATTTTTTTTTTTTTTTTTAAAGCTTTACACCATTCACATTTCACACTTAATAACTTGTTAGATTAGTTCTACAGGTCATTACAGTCGTGCGGATACCTAATATGTGTAGGGGTTTTTTTTGTGTGTAATGTATGCACATTTATTTTTTATTAAATATTTATTTTTATTTTATTATTTATTTATTAATTTTATTTACACTTTTTATGTTTTTTGCTTTAAAAAAAAAAAAAATCCCATGAAGGGAAAACTGTTTTACTATTTTTTTTCTTTTCACTTGGTAATGTACTAGCATATTCATATATGCTAATAGATTATAATCTGTGTCAGTCTGACACAGGCAGTGATCAGGTCAGCACACAGTCTGCTCTGATCCCTGGCTTCTTATACAGTCTTGGGGCTACTCTAGGTCCCCAGGGCTGAATGTGCAGCCCGTTTCCCAGGCTCTGTTGGGTCACCGGGTGTCCCAGTCAACCGACATAGCAGGGAAACCCTTTGATTGCACTGTGGTGACGAACTGCAGCAATCAAAGGGTTAAAGCACCGGGGAATGGAGGTTTCCCCCGCTCCTCGGTGCTTGTGTAGTACAGCCCCGTTCCCAGTGCTGCTGCGGCGGCGGGCACCGCAAACTCCGACGTCGCTGCAGACAAACGACCTGCACCTACACCAAAAGACAGCGGGTGGTCATTAAGGAGTTAAATTGGACATGTGATGATGTTTACAAAAAATCAAAGTAGCTTTACTTTTCCAGCATACCCTGCTTGTTCAGTGTCTGTACAGACGTTTCCCTTGTGATTTGAATTCTGAGAAAGTGTTGTCCTTACACCCAACATTATTCAGTAATGCGATAAAAGAAAAACGAACATCCTCCCACCATTAGAGGAGTTCAACTAACCAGTTGGGGTCAGCCTGCTGTTGAGCTTCTTGACTGTTTTGATTGACAAACAGCAGAATTGTAAATTTTAGCTTTGGTCTATAATTCCGGCTGTGACCGAGGAACAGCAAAATATAAGTAATGCAATGCAGTATCTAGATATTACCGACATTTGACATACCTATATGTCATTGTTGGGAAGGGGTTCCTGCTAATTGACATACGGGTACGTCGTGGAGATCTTGTGAGCTCACAAGATCGCGGCATGGAACCAGCGGTATATAACCCTATAGCTGCCGTGATGTATTACATCGCCGCAGCTAAGTCACGTACTACCAGACAGCCCGGGAAGTGAAAGAAACACGTCCTGGGCTGTCTGTAACGTTACCGTACCCGCAATACATTGTGGACATTGCCGGGCATGGTGATTGACAGTTTCTGTAGAGACCAATACAGAGCATTAATAAAAAATCCCCTATGGGGAAAAGTGAAAAAGTAAAAAAAAAAGTGAAAAAAAAGTAAAACACAAGCATGAAAATTAAAATAAAAAACATGTACATCGCCCTTTTCCCCTTTACAAGCATCAATCACCCCAAATAAAGGTTTTAAAAATACATATTATATACATTATATACGTATATATATTTGTTATCGCCGTATGCATAACAACCTACCCTATAAATCTGTCATGTTAATTAACCCGCATGGTGAACGACGTAAAAAAAAAGTCAAGAATTGCCTTTTCCGTTTATCCCGCAGCACATAAAATGGAATAAAAAGCAATGAAAAACTCATATTTACGCCAAAGTGGTACCAGGTAAAACGTCAGTTCATCCTGCAAAAAAAAAGCCGTTACACAGCTATGTATACAGAAAAATAAAAAGTTATGACTCTCAGATGATGCATAAATATTGTTCTACACAATATATATTTTTTTTAAAGTGCTTCAACATTAAAAAAAATATATATAAATTGGTTATCGTAATAGTTATATCGACCCAGGGAGTAAAAGTAACTTGTCACGTGTACTGCACGGTGAGCGCTGTTAAAATAAAAAAAACACTACTTGGATTGCTGTGTTTCATTCAAAATGCCTAATAAAATCATCAGAAAAAGTACAGTCATGAGAAACGCAAAATACAATCACCTTGAATTTTAAGGCTTTACGTGTCATGTCATTATACTGTAAAGACAAAATGGCTGAAGCCCTTAAAATTGAGTAACTACAACCTCAGATACACATATAACACATGAAAAAATAGTATAAAAATGCAAAACCAATGTGTGAAAAACTAAGTACACCCCATGAACCAACAGCTTGTAGAACCATCTTTAGCAGCAATAACTGGAAGTCATTTTTTAAATTTACTTTATCAGTCTCTCACATTGTTCTGGAATAATTTTTGCCTGCTCTCCTTTACAACGTTGCTTTAGTTCATTAAGGTTTCTGGACATTTATGTGCAGCTTTCTCACCACGGCATTTCAATTGGGTTGAAGTCTGGGCTTTGACTGAGCCGTTATTCACCTTGATTCTTCTCTTTTTCAGCCATTCAGTTGTGGATTTACTGGAGTGCAGGGCATCATTGTCCATTTGTATGTCCCAGTTTCAGCCAAACTTTAGCTGTTGGATAGATGACCTCACATTGGGCTCTAGAATACTTTGGTAAACAGAGGAGTTTATGATCAACTCATTAAAGGGGTTGTCTCACTACGAAGATTATAGTTGAAAATGTGGGGACCAAAAATCTAAGGATGTAGTAACCAAAGGAAAGGCAGTTAAGAGGAGGGGCAGGGATGTGTGTATTGGCAGGCAAGGAGGAGAAGCAGTGAAGAGGATACAATACACACAACCCCCCTGCATGTCCTCTCATTGCTTCTCCTCCTTGCCTGCCAATACACACATCCCTGCCCCTCCTCTTAACTGCCTTTCCTTTGCATGTGCACGACCTGGCAGGCCCAAATGCTTCCCTGACCATTTAAACAAAACACCGGGTTGCTAAGCACATGTAAACCAGCCCATTCTCTAAAACCGTAGCAGATTGCCAATAGTAACCAAGGACGTACATCCTTAGATTTTTGGTCCCCACATTTTCAACTATGATCTTCATAGTGAGACAACCCCTTTAACTGCCAAGATCCAGGAGTTGCACAAAGCAGCCAAATCATCACCTCTTTACTACTATGCTTGACAGTAGGTATGAGGTGTTTGCCTTTTTTGCCTAACGTGGTACTGTGCAATATAGCCAGACATCTGAACCTCATCTGTCCTAAGAACATTGTTTCACAAGTCTTGTGGTTTGTTCAGATGCTCCTTTGCAAGCCATACTGCCATGTTTTTCCAGAAATAAGTGGTCTTCTTCTGGCAATCTTTCCAAACAAGCCATACTTGTTAAGTGGTTTTCTGATTCTACTGCCATGAACTTCAGCATTTAACATAACTGAGGTCTGAAGAGTCTTAAATGTAACTCTCAGGCTATCTGCAGTTTCTCTAAGCATTACATGGACTGACCGTGGGGTGAATTTGCTGGGACAATCACTCCTGGCAAGATTGTCAACTGTCTTGAATGTTTTCCACCTGTGAATGTTTTTCCCTGTAGAATGATGGATTTCAGATTGTTTGGAAATGGTCTTATAAACCTTCACAAACTGATGGACAGCAACAATTGCTTCTATAAGATCACTGCTGATGTCTTTCCTCTTTTGCATTGTGGTAAAACACACCTGAATGCTCCAAAACAGAAAACTGCCAAAACATCTATTGTTATAGAGGTATTTTTAACACTTCCCGCTGATCGATGAATCAAGAGCATTTGATTAGCAGCACCTGGCTGCTATTTTCTCACTGTTCTCACCATTGTTTGACAGAACCTCTTTTCACAGCCAGCTTCATGATCCCACTTCCTGTTCCTGCAGTCCCTAGCTGAGTCTGTTAGAGGGACATTGATAATGGAAGAGTTTAAATAGCAGAGCACAAGGCTAAAGAGCTCTAAAGGGTTAAAGTTTTTCAGCAATAAACATAAACAAACTCCTGTGCTGCTAATAAGACACAGCAGGGAGTGATATCACCATACCAGCCAGGGCTTCTAGAGCAGAGATAGGTGGTCGAAAAAATATGGATGCTCATGTAAACAAGTAAGAGATAAGAATTGCTGTAGCTCTATAAGGAAACAAAATCAGAACAGCAATATATTTGGTGATAGTCTTTATCTTTTGCCTACATATTTAAAGCTAATCAATGAGATTGGGATACATATTTAAGGATGTGCTTAATGTTCCCCACAATTTTGGCTTTTTAAAAAAAATAAATAATCACAAAGTGTACTTTATCATTTGTTGTCCATCTGATGTTGTTGTTCTGCCCTCCATATGTGTGCGGAGCATAAGATCACAAGCAGCTAAACTCTTTTCCAGCAAGAATTGACAAGGAGTAATGTCTGTATTTCAAATTAATTGCATAGGACAGTGTAAAACTGTGGAACATACAAAACATATGCTATGATGTAACAGCATGCAAACATAAAGTATACACAAGGCAATGCAGGCATATTTACATGTGCATAGGATACAATACAGGATGTAGAGTGTGCATATATATATACATATGTAAGGGTACAGGGTACATGTGCTATGCTGTCTGCAGCAAACATAAGTCTAACTACTACCTGTGAAGAACATAGAATACAACACTATACAATGTGTAGCCCTGAATGGCAGTTTAGCCTTACCAACGATGCTAACTGTAGGTCTGGATGGGAAAGGATGGTTCTACATGTCTTCTATCTACATGTATCTAGGCTAAAATGGCTGCTGATGAAGATGACTCTGTGATGTCAGCAGGTCATGTGTTATGGTTATGGCAGCCTTTATGGGACAAAGATAAAGGGGTTTTCTCGCTACAAAGATCATAGTTTAAAATGAGGGGATCAAAAATGCAAGCATGTACGTCCTTGGTTACCATAAGTGAAGTGCTATGGTTTAAGAGAACGGGCCGTTTCTTTAGTGCTTAGTAACGAAGTTTGAGCCCTGGTGAGGTTACACCCAGCTCACGCCCCCGGTCGTGATCGGGAATGCACGTCTGAGGGAAATGCAGGGAAGATGTCGCGGACAGGAGCGTGAGTCTGAGGGAGAGGTCGTGGACAGGAGCGCTCGTCTGAGGGAAAGGTTGTGGGCAGGAGCGCTGTAACTGAGGTCGCAGGCAGGAGCGCTGGACTGAGGTTGCGGGCAGGAGCGCTGGACTGAGGTCGCGGGCAGGAGCGCTGGACTGAGGTCGCGGGCAGGAGCGCTGGACTGAGGTCGTGGGCAGGAGCGCGGGACTGAGGTCGCGGGCAGGAGCGCTGGACTGAGGTCGCGGGCAGGAGCGCTGGACTGAGGTCGCGGGCAGGAGCGCTGGTCTGAGGTCTTGGGCAGGAGCCCTGGTCTGAGGTCGCGGACAGGAGCCCTGGTCTGAGGTCGTGGGCAGGAGCGCTGGTCTGAGGGAGAGAGAGGTGACATTAACTGACAGCAACCAGAGGTGGTGAGAGAGAAAGAGAGATGACATTCACTGACAGCAATCAGAGGTGGAGAGAGGCAGTGTGCGGGGGGAAGGGTGACATTCACTCACAGCAATCAGAGGTGATGAGAGAGAAATAGAGGAGACATTCACTGACAACAATCAGAGGTGGTGAGAGAAAGAGAGGTGACATTAACTGACAGCAATCAGAGGTGGTAAGAGAGAGAAATAGAGGTGACATTCACTGAGAGCAATCAGAGGTGGTGAGAGAGAGAGCTGACATTCACTGAGAGCAATCAGAGGTGGTGAGAGAGAGAGCTGACATTCACTGACAGCAATCAGAGGTGGTGAGAGAGAGAGAGCTGACATTCACTGACAGCAATCAGAGGTGGTGAGAGAGGTGACATTCACTGACAGCAATCAGAGGTGGTGAGAGAGCGAAAGAGAGGTGACTTTTCACTGACAGAAATTTCAGAGGGGGTGAGAGAGAGAGGTGACATTAACTGACAGCAATCAGAGGTGGTGAGAGAGAGAGAGCTGACATTCACTGACAGCAATCAGAGGTGGTGAGAGAGAGAGAGCTGACATTCACTGACAGCAATCAGAGGTGGTGAGAGAGGTGACATTCACTGACAGCAATCAGAGGTGGTGAGAGAGCGAAAGAGAGGTGACATTCACTGACAGCAATCAGAGGTGGTGAGAAAGAGGTGACATTCACTGACAGCATTCAGAGGTGGTGAGAAAGAGAGGTGACATTAATTGACAGCATTCAGAGGTGGTGAGAGAGAAAGAGGTGACATTCACTGACAGCAATCAGAGGTGGTGAGAGGCAGGGTACAGGGGGGAATGGTGACATTCAATGATAGCAATCAGAGGTGGTGAGAGGCAGTGTGCGGTGGGGGAAGGTGACATTCACTGACAGCAATCAGAGGTGGCGAGAGGCAGTGTGTCGGGGGGAGCGTGACATTCACTGACAGCAATCAGAGGTCCTGCAACAGAGAGAGAGATCATGTGCAGTCCCATGTAAACATAAAAAAAATAAAGCATATAGTTTTGTTCTGGAGATCTGTAGAGGTCAGAGGTGTAATAATGTGCAGGATATATCACTGTGTGTGAGAGACAGAGAAAAAGAAATCACCCATCTTTCCCAGAGTCCTGAATGTCAAATGCCCATTCTAGTTACAAAGTATGTAGAGAGAGCGAGAAATGTCGATATACACTATGGAGTTACACTTAGCTTTTCACTTCCAAAGACAACAGAGAAGCTCTCCCTTCCCCCAGCTCACACAGAATGAATCCTCACATGCACACTTTGAGGGCGTGTCTGCAGAGAGAGGAGATACTCCCTGCTGGGAGGAGAAACACGCCCCTCCATTTCACAAGTTCTGCTTAGCAACCAGTATAAACGGCTGGCAAATGCTGGAACAAGAAAACCCCTTTAACATAGTATGTGCTAACTAGAAGTGAGCCCAAACAGCCACTAGATGGAGCTGTCGCAACTGAAACACAGAAATACAGCATACAAATACAAAAACATAAGAAATGTAGCCAAGACGTATAGCTGAGGCATAACAGTTGTATTTATCTAATTTTAAGATATTCTAAGGACCTGATGTTTTTCATTCTATTCTGAAGCATAAAACCATAGAACTCAATAAGGGTGTCCTTTCTTTTTGTTCTTACCTCTCTCGACATGTCTAGTTTAATAAATACTTAGGTTCTCATGAAATAACAAGTGGAGTACTTTCTTATGACCTCTGGATAATGCAGCTCTCCCGTTACTCTTCATGTAAATGTGTGAATAATCTAACAGCTATGTGTTACCATTCACCTTAATAGGACACACCACTGTAGAGTCACTGTCCAATCACTGCTGACATAATACTGCAAGAAAGAAAATTATACATAGGTTTTAGGTACAGACAGGTATAGTCAGCCAGATCCGAATGTCCCAAGTCCGACAGAACTTCTGGGGATAGGGGGAGTTTTTTTTTCCAGAAACCCCCTTTGATATCACTACTGTAGAGTTCCTGCAAATCATCAATAAGCTGCACATATGGATTGTCAAATTATAGTAACAGTAGAGACATTGATTGGATTTGACTGTTTTTGTAGCGTCATGGGCAGCCCAGGTGGTGGGTATTCAACCAACCCCAATGTATGTTAGGTGACCAACACTGCCCCAGAGCACCGAGGTGACCAACACCGCCCCAGACCACCGAGGTGCACAACACCGCCCCAGACCACTGAGGTGACCGACCCTGCCCCAGAGCACCGAGGCGACCAACGCCGCCCCGAACCACTGAGGTGACCAACACTGCCCCAGACCACTGAGGTGACGGACACCGCCCCAGACCACCGAGGTGATCGATGCCGCCCCAGAGGACCGAGGTGACTGACACCGCCTCAGAGCACCGAGGTGACTGACACCGCCCCAGACCACTGAGGTGATGGACCCTGCCCCGGACCACCGAGGTGATTGATGCCGCCCCAGAGCACCGAGATGATTGATGCCGCCCCAGATCACCGAGGTGACCGCTCCCGCTCCAGAGCACTGAGGTGGCCAATGGCTCCCCAGAGCACAGAGGTGGCCAATGGCGCCCCAGAGCACAGAGGTGGCCAATGGCGCCCCAGAGCACCGAGGTGGCCAATGGCGCCCCAGAGTACCGAGGGAAGGTCGCCGCCCCAGAGCACCGAGGTGATCTACGCCGCCCCAGAGCACCGAGGTGACTGACGCCGCCCCAGACCACCGAGGTGACTGACGCCGCCCCAGAGCACCGAGGTGACTGACGCCGCCGCAGAGCACCGAGGTGATGGACCCAGCCCCAGACCACCGAGGTGAAGGACCCTGCCCCAGACCACCGAGGTGACCGCCCCAGACCACCGAGGTAACCGACCCTGCTCCAGAGCACCGAGATGATGGACGCTGCCCCAGAGCACCGAGGTGACCGACTCAGACCACTGAGGTGACAGACCCTGCTCCAGAGCACCGAGGTGATGGATGCCGCTCCAGAGCACCGAGGTGACCGCCCCAGACCACCGAGCTGACCGCCCCAGAGCACCGAGGAGACTGCCTCAGAGCGCCGACCTGATCGAAGCCGCCCCAGAGCACCGAGATGACTGACCCACACCAGACCACCGAGATGACTGACGCCACCTCAGACCACCGAGGTGACCGACGCCGCCCCAGAGCACCGAGGTGAGGATGCCACCCCAGAGCACCGAGGTGACCGATGCCGCCCCAGAGCACCGAGCTGACCGACTCCCCCCCAGAAGGGGGGAC